>CAEGAF010174380.1:0-11188 GCA_903067075.1 Micropoecilia bifurca | reverse complement strand
AAGAAAAGGGTGACACATCTTTCATTTTTTATTTGCCTGAGATCATCCTTCAAATACGCAGCAGCCTGCTTGTTTGTAAAAATCCCAACAACCACCTATTTCAATATGCTGGTAATAAATAGCGAGTGATGAGTTGCAAGAAAGGTTGCTTTGAAAAGTACAGGCTCAGAATATGAGCGGCTGTTTGAATAATAGGACTTGTCAAACTCTTACAATGCACCAGAAGGATCACAGGCACCATGAGCTAAAATAAGAAGCAGAAGTAATAAAATTAAAAAGGCCTCTGCCTCTACCCTTTCATTAAAACCGAATAGACTGTTACAAATAGCATTTAAATTTGCATTTAAAACTTCCCATGTGGGAGACCATTTAAGTTCAAGTGGCGTCTGCTGTAGGTATAATTGTGGCTGTTTGCGTATGCGTATTTGGAGCTGACAATATCAAAAGGAACTGTTGCCTGAATTTTGAATCCTAAGAGCAGATAGATTTACATAAAGCAACAGAAGTAATTCAGTTAAATCTAGCAGAACAGAAAGATTGATTCATTCATTTCTACGGTACCATATGTGATTAAATCAGTTTGGTCTTCATATGGATATCTGAGGAGTTAATATTTCAGGGAAAAGGGAATAATTCATTAAATATGTAGCAAAGATCTGCTAAAAAGTAATGTTAAATATTTTTCCAACTAAACAGCCCACACTGTAACACTTTTTATTGCGTTTACAATGCAGTTTCACTTTTCTGACAAAGAAAACGAAATCCCTCCAAATATTATCGAAATCTGATTTACAACATAACAGCACTTAAAATATAAATTACTTACATATCTTAAAATATTTAAAGTAAAATTCACCTCCATTGAAGTGACTGACCTAATTCATCAGATGTCCAGTCAACTGGTGCTAGTAGACTGTAATGGAGATCAACTGCGTGCAGTGACTGTCAAGACTTTGCATAAACACACCCATGTCTGGAAGGTCCTTTCACTGGTGTTTCTGATTACCATCACAGCATGAAGACAAAATTCCAATCCAGAGAGAAAACGTTATTGAGATGGATAAGTCAGGGGATGGATACAAAAAAATTGTATCCATCCCCTATTGTATCCATATGGCACATGTGTAAATCTGCATAGATTGGAAACCCACCGTCCTCACTGTGAAGCATGGCGCATTATGCTTTTATGATGCCGCATCTAAATACTGACTTGAGGGAGTGGGGGGGTAAATTAATCACTAATTTCATGTTACATATTTTTGATTTGCCATCATTTTGCAGAAATCAGTTTTCAATTTGACAATAAAGGGGATTTTTTTGCATTATTTTATACTAAAAAAAGCAAATGTTTGTTGATCACAACTGATTTGTCAAAGCATTAAAAAGGGTAAAACATCCAAAGGGATTTTTTTTTTTAGACATTGTACTTTTCTGAAAATTTCCCATGCAGAATCTTTCTTTTTTCATTTCCATTTTATTTTTAATACCATTCATTCAATAATTAACATATAACCATATAACAATTTAAGGCTAATTACATTTCATATCCAAAAGGGTTGCCTTCACACCATTGTATTATTATTTGTGTGTGGTTGTGTTTGTGTCTACTAATAATCAGAAAAACATACTTTTTTTTTTCAAATTTGTAAGCAGGATACCATATGCCAGAGGTGGTCATGGTGACAATTTAGTTTGTATTAATGAAGATATTAATTATTTATAGCTGAGCCTTGCACTTCGTAGACTGTCCCCAAGCACTTGGCCTACAGATGGTGTTGTGTCAAGGTCTGCTTCTCTCCCCATAGAGATATGTCAAACCCTCCCTGGTGACCCAGTCTGCCCTAAAAACCAAGCTAAAACCAGGCTACACAGTAATAAAATAAAATAAAACACTTCACATTAGACGTTAAAATATTTATTCAATGTATAACTCCATACTGCTGCTCTACTTAATCTATTCCCTGAATCTTGATTGTTACATGTGTTTTACCATCCTTTTCTGATATTTTCACTCTGTAATTCTAAATAAACTGAGAATCATTTTCATATTTCACAATTGTATTTAAACATTCAGGCACATTTGTGTCTCAATGAATGACTCTTGAACATAATTTCCATTAGATTTTAACTGTGCTGTACACAAATGAAAAGAGCTTGTGTTTTTGTAGAAATCTTAATTATCCTTTTGTGAGCCAGAGTACTGTAACCACGGGCATAACGGAGAGAGTAGGTCAAAACTTTGCCCTGAGAAATCAGCAATTAAAACAATACCGTTTGACTCTTCATTCCTAACTTTTTTTTTCTTTTTCTTTTTGACAAAGCTAGACATTGGAGACACAGACGCTGTTATGTGCGTACACTTGACGCTTGCGACAGCATTCAAACCCATCAGTCTAATCCAGCAGAGGAGGCTCACGGACAGGTTATGAGTGAATTTCCCAGCTTGGGTGGGGGGAAAAAAACCCCGGAAAATAATAAATTCCGAATGTCAGCCTGAGTGTCAGTGCTGTGATTGGACTAATACTCAGTGGTTCACCACAGCGGCCTCTGTCTGTGCTCATCGCCAGCAACACGTCAAACCTTATCAGAAACACCACTCTATACAGTGTGGCACAGCTCAGCACAACAACAGCACCGCAGCACAAACAACAAAGATCAAGAGCCGCACTATCTCAGAGTGACACTCCTAAGGACTGTTGGAACTCACATTCCCTCTCTCAAGCACAGCCTATACAAGAATGCATCCAACTAACACATGAACAGATGCGTAAACACCCACTCTCATACATATACACATACACATACGTGGCTGTACCAAGGCTTTGTTCGCAACTCTTAAGTGGCAGACAAACAAGGAATTTTCTTCCATCCACTTAAAGTAAAGGTGTCAGATATTTTGACGATTGTACTCAGAAATCATCAGTGGTGCAGGGAATACAAGAGGAGCATATTGTCTGGTATTAACGAGGCTGTACGCAACTGTCTTTGTTTGGAGCAACTGGGTAGTTATAGCATACCCTTTATTTTCATCATCTTACAGCAGGATTGTGTGCCACTCTGCAGAACTCCCCAGAGTCTAAGTAATAGTAGGGAGATGCCACCCTCTTTCCAAAGCAAGCCTTGTTTACTCTCATGCAGAATGACAAGCACATGCAAGGAAACTGACAATGTGCAAGTGTAAATTAGGTCCCCAGTCTGCTCTGCATTAATTATAAATTAAGTATAATTGCGGAGGGATTCTCTGAAGTCGATTCATTTGGACTGACTGTAATATGAATATATTCCTGGCAAACAAGCATTACGTTTTAAAGGGCTTAACAGACGAGGACAGACAAAGCCGTGTTGTTGCAGCTGGTCAAAAACATAAGGTGAACAACATTTCAAAGATAACTCTGCATCTTACATTAAACCTTTTTGTGATATACTGTAATTTGGAAACCGTGCGTAGGCATTGAAGGAAATAACATTTCGTATCTTGAGCAGCATGTTTTTGATCACTAAGGTCTTTTTTGTGTTGGTTTTTTTTTCACGCTCTAGTTATCCTTTTTTCATGTGTCTATTATGATAACAAAGCCAAATCTAAATTTCATGCACAGTGTCCTGCCAATTTGGAAACGCTACATTCCCGACTTCATGTAGAGCAGCAAGCAAATGAACCAAAATGATTCACCTCATTTTATAGAGTACGGACCCTTAATTTTCTGAGTCTCAGCTGTTGTCTTTTACAAACAGAAAAAGAGGAACGCTAACTGCATCTATATGTCAGCAACCTTTTAATAGGCAACCCTAGGCATGCGCTCATGTGCTTGTAATAAAAGTAAGTAGCAAAATAAAGAAATACATGCAGGGTTTGCAAAGTATGAATAGAAAGAAAAATATCCTGCAAAGCAGCACATGAAACTCAATGCTTAGGTTTGCCTCGTCTTAACTTAGCTTAAAAAGAGAATTAAACAAGAACTGTTAGGGGACTTCAGCCTTTTAGATACACGTTGTTTTAGTTATTGATGTTTTGTAAGTAAAGGTGACACTGGAAGAAGAGCTGACTGGAAGGAATATTATCATTCTTTAATAGCCCAGACAGAGTCTTGACTTGACTCTGATATGGTACATTTCAAATGCAGGAACATTTTCAGGAAGCCAAGTAGTTTTATGGGGTAGCAGCCAGGACAGGCAAAAGTGGATAGAAATCTTCTCTGAAAAACAGCCCTGGTAGAAAAATAGGATGTTCTGGGCATAGAAACTAGGTGTGTGCCTGAAACTAGCATATTTAAATGAACTCAACTAATTCTACTCAGAAGAGAGGTCAAATATGACAACAAAATTATGGCAGCATTTTCATATCATCCAAACTAAAGTAGCATCTCTGCAACTTGTGTAGTACATCTGAGCCTGCAATTTCTAGCATGTGTGGGTTATAAAAAAAACCTGTGCACCAAATTATTATTTTTGATTCAAATTAAAGATGTGCTCTCAAAAATTGGAATCAATAAAACACCTACATTAAAAGAATGTTCATGCATGATGATGAGTATATGCAAACCTTTGGTAAGAAGTTTAAAGGCCACTCACTGCTAGCCTTCCTAATACAGTAGGACAACACCTCTCTTCCAAATTATGACTCTCAATCCTTAATCACAAGCTACTTTTTGTTCTTCTGTGGTAAATATTTGCCTCAACATCCATGGAAACCTTAGAATAGAAACACATCCATATGAAGAAGTACAAGCCTAATAAGATGAGTCGAAAGTTTGCACATTTGCAGCCTTTTGAATAAAACATTTTCACAAGAAACTCCCGACCTAAAAGTTGAGCTTGCTGTTTTGCTCAAAAGGTTTATGCTTCAGAACCCAGCACCGTTGTGTTTGCTGCAACATAGTGGCCAAAAAGCCATCTGACCAGCATACAGAGACACCCTGCAGTGGTCTAAATAAGACCTTTCAACATAAACTTCTCCACAATATACTGCAATGCTTGGTCAATCAAGCATTGCGGTATTTTCACAAAAAAGTTGCTTATTCCAGTTTTCTTAAAAGGTTTATGATTCATTTCTTTTTTCAAACATCTATTGAATGTCTTCTGTATTCATAGACTACTGATTTGCAAATGTTCTTGTCTGCTATGGTGCACAATTGGCCTTTTTCCAGAGAGGAATATGTTATAAATTATTACTGGTCTGGCCCTTTCAATCAAATCAATTTTTCAAACACCATCAATTATAGTTGGTGTACATACAGATCTCCAGGATGAGCTTTGTAAAGCACACTGTTTTCAGGGGCTCACATTTCATCCTCGCCGCTGTTGAATAAAGCTTTAGTAGTGCAAACTGAATAAGAAATAAAGGCGCTATTGTCGTGTTATAAAATTAACAAATGAAGATTAAAGCTTTAAACAAGAAAATAAGAGCGGTACAAAAATAACTTGGGCCAAAAGTGGTAAACAGCTACTGTATTGTGCTAATTAGGCATATTTTACTTTAAATAGAACATGCGAGCAAACAAGAATGTGTTGTCAACAAAATAGCTTCATAATATCAGCTCTTGACTGCATCCACTGTTTTGGGACTGTTACTTTGTGGAAGAAAAAATTTTTCCTCCAGTCAAGTTGAAAGTAAACTTTTTGGTCCAACAGTCACGACCAGCCCTAAAGTCCTTCCAACCCTGCCTGTTTTCAAAGGATTTGCTTTGTATTGCTTTATAGAATTGCAGTGCATTATTCTGATAATAATAAAATACTAAGCAATGCTTGGCTGTGGAGCACGATTTTGTTTGACAGAAAACTGTTCTTGTTGACATAATAATTAAGCAAGGTGATAAAAGTGAGTTACTGTGATCGTGGCCATATTGTCTTGTTATTTAAGATGTGATCTTGTTGCTTTCTAGTACTGAAGATTCACTGCCTGAAATCTGAAAATGACCTATACAGCTAAAAGCAGCCTCCTCCACTCACACTGAATAGTTCTATTATCATGACAACAGATATGCAGGACTGTCCATTGAAGAAAAGCCGAGTGCTACATTTAGAGAAAGGGGCTAATTTTCACTTAGTGCAGTTATAATGAGCCTGTCATCCTCTTATCCTGCCCGGTAACCATTAGAAACCATAGCAGCTCTGACACGAGCAGCAAAGCAGAGCAAAACTGCCTCAGCCTTTTTTTTTAAAAGGCAAAATAAAAAACATCTCATTTTAAAGATCCAGATATCCACTCCCCAAAAGAGTAATGATGTGTCTCATCTTCGTTTGAGAATCACCAAAACAAACCTCCCCTGGCTCATCGTGTATTTTCTCTTTTCAAAAAAATTATATGCACAAATTAGTCATCTCGCATCAAGTATGAATGAAAAATGTGTTTACATGGGTAATAAATCTTCACTCCATACAGCATGCTGCTGAAGAGTGTACAATTTACATAAAGCTTCGTTTTGGAATTGCAGGTAACATCAGCAAAATATTTATGCGATGTGCCACGTTACCTTTTTATCAAATATGTTCTAAAAAATGTAAAGGTTTCATTGAGTTCAGTGACCTGCACAGATGCAGTCAAGGCCCAATGTATTGGGCACACCTGTTCTATTGCTTGGGATGAAAAACAGAGAATCAGGCAATCACACGAAAGCGACTTAATGCATTTAGGCAACTTGACATGACGAACATGACTTGCTGCATTTCAAAGACAGCATCAATGTGGAGAAAAAAAACCCCCTGAAGATTCATGTGACTTTGAATGCGACATGATTGTTGGTACCAGACGGGGCTGGTCTGAGCATTTGAGGAATTGCTGATTTATTGGTATTTTCATGCACAAGAAGAGAGTAGTTCAAAAAAGAGAAAATATCACATGAGCTGCAGTACTGTAAATAAAAATGTCCTGCTGATGTCAAAATTCAGGGTAGAACAGGTAGACTGGCTTAAATCTTGTCCCAATCTTCACCTTAGCTGCAGCAGTCATATGGTAGAGCCAGAGTGTGATTGAAAAGCATTGCATTAACGGTTCAGACTGGTGGTAGTAACGTTATGGTGGGGGATATTTTCATGGCACAGTTTAGCCGTCTTAGCACAAACTGAGTCTTAATTCATGACCACGATGCACCCATCTTCCAATTAATTCCAACAGAATAGTGCACCTTGAGACAGAGCTCTAATTATCTCAAACTGGTGTCTTGAACATCCCAGTGAGTTTACTGTACTCCGTTGGCCCCTAAAGTCACCACATCCCAATCTAACAAAGCACCCTTGGGATGTGGTAGAAAGGGAGAGTCACATCATTGTTGTGCAACAAAAAAAAACAAACCTGCAGCAACTGCATGACACCGTCATGTCAAAACATTGCCAACCAACTCAGGTGTGCTCAAAACATGTCTGGCAATTGTTTTAAGAAAGCTTATTAGAGTCACTAATACTAGGTGGGGAGAACAGAGTTGCAATATATGCTGTAAGTGCCCGGATTAAATCCATTAAATCCAAGTAACAGGTATAAATCTCATGCAAGTCCACAATTAAAAAGCTGCTTTAAGGATCCCTGCAGTAAATCCTTCCATAAAGCAAGCGGACAGGTTATCAGAGTAAACACTTTTTTTTTCATTTTATTGAAGGCATCCTACTGAGGTGAAGCAAAGAAAGCAATTGTGAAAACAGCTTGGACAGTTTCATTGTTCCAATCTTAATTGTTTACGCAGTCTTACACCTCAAGGAGCCGTGAAAGCCTTGAGCTTGTAAAGAACTTCTGCGGCTTTTCTCACAAAAGGAGCGAATCACCACGGCAATGCGGATAATACAAAAGGTAGCATGAAATACACTGGGTGACACGTGGACACGAAGCAGCTCAGCTGAGATGGCCTGAATATGAGGAGGTTAGCCAAACAAACAGATTGCACATGAATGACAATGAGGCAGAAAATTGGTGAGAGCGGCAACAGACATCGACAGAAGACTGAGAAGCAATATTGCATGAGGGCTTTAAAATATGCAGGTAGGTTGTGAAGTAGATTCTCAGCAAACGGTCTGCCACAGCTTCCACTCAGAAAGGACACCCACACAATGTCCGTGCTCTCTCTCTCAGTCTGTCTGTCTCTTTGCCCCGTTTACTCACAGAAACCACAGAAATAAAAAGGGAGAGCAGACAAAATGATGGAGTGAGCCTTAGAGGTTAAGGGATGAATTTCCCAGCATCTTTTGCCTCCGCCTCTGACCATCTGCCTCTCTGGCAATAGCCTTCGCCTCCTGAGGTTAAACTCTAAATTGGCAGTAAGCTAAGCAGCCACTTAGACAGGAAGGTTCAGGTGGGTAAAATCAAATAGTTATATACAGAGCTGTGTTATACACTTTAGGTAAGTGCATATTGAAAACTAGAGAAGATGTTGAATGTGGCTAAATTGGAGCACTAAAATGTTGCTTTCCAACAAACAAGCAACAAAGAGAAAGGTGAAGTGAAAGGAAATTGACAGGCAGATGGTGAATGATGGAAAGAAAGAGATACATATTAGAGAACAAAATGAGAAATGCATAGGACGTAATAAGATGCAGGCATAAAGCACAGAAGGTTCAAGAACACGGGTGGAAAATGAACTGAAAGGATCAGTGGGGAAGAAATGGAGAGGAAAATAGGAGACTAAAAATTAGACGTAAAAAGATAAGGAGAGGGACAGAAACTGGGGTCAAAAATCGAAGAAAAAGAAACAGTGAACGGCTTATTCTTTCAAGGGGGGAAAAAAAACATATATAGAGAAAAAGCTTGTTCAGATGTAGCCTGTGGTCTCATCCCCACACTCAAGCAGAGGCAGAAAATGAATGCTGACAGAAAAAAGAAGAACAAAAGAAGAAGCAAAAAAAGAAAGCAAAGAAAAAGAAAAAAACAAATGTCAGGCTAGTATTAAGTCAGAATCTTAAGCCATCCTTCTAATCTCCTACTATGCTGACCGGTGTTCTCCGAAAGCTAAATGACTTGAATAAGAGTTGCACAACAGGGCCTCCTGTCCTCATTAATTATACTTCTCAGTGCTGATTTTTCATATGCTAACCACCCAGGTAACATTAAGAAGTGAATTACTTCCAGGGGTAATGATGTGTTTCCTTAGTTTCACTGTGTAGGAACAACAGGCAGAAACACAACAGGCAGAAACACAGCAGGGTTACTATTAAAGAAAGGTGCATGGGTCCCATAATCCCACAGTTGACCCAAATTCAAACTGTTTTTTTTTTTTAAATATTATTATTATTATTAAAAACCCATAAACCTTCACTAAAAAACACAGTAATAATCACAGTCAAGTCTGTATTACACTCAAAACATTAAACAAAAAGTACAAAAAAGACCATTGACAAATAACATGTCTTACAAATGTTGAACTATTGAAAAAAAAATCATTTAATAAAGACCGTTTCCCATGTTGTCTTTCTGTTTCTAGATTGCAGCAGACATTTGCATTTCTGCATGTGCTCACTGGCCTGGCATCGGCTCCTCAGAAAGTAGGACTGAGAGCTTGTTACAGCAGCCCCACTGTGTGGCCTCCCTTGGCACACAAACACAAATTAGCTGAGGGACGACTGCTGTGGCAGAAAGCTTCTCTGCAGACAAAACCTCTTAATATTCCTTCCAAGTCCATTAGGGCCTCAAGAGATTGGCGAGGATTGATTGTTTATACTTGATACTACCAGGGGCTTCAAGGCCAGATTCTTGGTCAAAATTAGAGATGGCGTTTGGTAAATCCCGACCAATTGAAAACTAAACACTAACCTGAGTGTTGTTGTTGTCATGCCCAAAGAAAGAGACAGCAGAGAGGAAGCCTTCATCTAATTAGAAAATGATTGTTGCCTTTTGGTTTTAGCCTTAGACTTCACTGACAATTGAGCTAGTTTCCAAATCAAAGGCTTTCAGTTTAGTTCAGTTTATTTTTAAAAGTCACCATGTTGTTTTTTGTTTTGGTGTTTTTTGCTGGCAGGATAGAGCTTGCCCAGTGAATTATTCAATTAAACTAGTGACCTCTACACACCCTCACCCCACACACTCCACACACATGCTAAGTCAAGAGGAAGAAAGAATGCCTTCTTGTTCAGCCCTGACGCAGACGCACAGGTGCAGAGTGGGAATGTTTGACTTAAATTATGCTTCAAATCATGGTGTGTAATGTTTCCTAACAAACAGACACAAAATCTGAATAGTAAAGCCATCCTTCTATATGCAAAATTTACAAAAATACTAATAACAGGAAACCTTTGCTTTTGGCAGTAAAAGGGATCTTTTTACAGATAAGTTTAAAAATATGTACAGTAACTTGGGATTTTGGATGATTTAAATATATCAAATAATGTGATGATAAGGACAACTTCATATGTTTAACATCTTAAATATGATTTTTTTAACCATCTTAATATTCATTTATTAGTTGTTAATGTGTGCACAGCTGTGTCAAACCCCCGACTTTAATTTAAAAGGGTTTTTTGTTCACATAGCAACTTCTAATAAAGGGTGAAATTGCAGTGGTTCCAATTACACATAATTCTGACTTTAGGATGCCAGAAAATGCAACTGACAAAGTTAAAATTCAGCTTTTTTTCATGTAAAAATCTCAGGGTATTTATGAGAATTACATCCCCGCTGTATATGTTATTCAATATATATTGAATAATAAAAAACAGTAATTTTTATTTGCTAAAATATACTAAATGTAATGGTAATGTGTAATTTTATATGTTATCTCACAACAGAGCATTTAACAGCCTGGGCAAAGATGGTAGACAGACCAATATGCATGTTTCCTTTTTCTTTTTTCTTTTGGATTTGTTTCTGTACTTTTGACTACACATATAATAATGGTGGTGTGCAGGTTAGGAAACTAAAACATGTTAATAATGCAATGTCTTTGAAAGTGTGAACGTGTCTGCGTGTGCACAAGTGTGTGAGCTCATGCAAAAAATGACAAGTGACAAACTGGCCCTCAGCTGCACCTGACAACTTGTTTTGTCTCACTCTGAAATATTTACTGTACATACCTGAAGGGATTTACTTCAATTATTTTTCTTTTTTTAAAAAAATTTGATTGGTTCAATTCTCATATGTAAATTTATTTCAAGCACAATGCCAAAACTATGAACTTTTTTGACACTCTAGGTAGAACAAAAAAGCAAAAATAAATAAATAAATAAATAAAAATAAACATCTCTCTCTCTCTCTCTCTCTCTCTCTCTCTCTCTA
>CAEGAF010174377.1:0-13002 GCA_903067075.1 Micropoecilia bifurca | reverse complement strand
TAAACAAACAATGGAACCCAACATTAATCCAACAACTTTTTTAAAAAAAAAAAAAAAAAAACAAAAAAAAAGGGCCCACTAGATAACAAACAAGCTGTGTTTCCACTACAAATGTGTATTCTGCTAATGTCACAATTTCTGTTTCCATTAAATAAGAAATGCAATCAAAAACACACATGAAAAAGTCCGTTCAGGCAATGAGTCGATGAAGACTCGTTGCATGGCGGCTATCGCAAACATGTACACACAACACCGGTGCTCATCATTGGCTATTGAAAGGAAACGTCAATGTCTTATTCAGGAGTTGGAGCAACAAGTCCCTTACCTGGGAGCAGCTACCTGCACGGCTGTCTTGTGAAATCTTAGTCGACGATATTACAGAAGACCCATGGACTCAACACTTTAAAATTACAAACTCAACTCCTGACTAACTGTGCAAATACAAACCGATATTAATTTTCGTGAAGCAATAACAACTGAATACACATGTGGATGGTGTTCTGGCTTGTCGATAAGGCCGCCGTGAAACATGTTTAACTTTCCGTTTCTAGTTCTCAAAGTTCGGCTACATGTGAACTACGCTGGAAAAATTTTTTTTTCCTAAAATGGTACGTACATAAATGCGTTTGGCGTGCAACGACAGAAAAGAACACACGGTACCAAACGCAATCTCCCTCAAAACTTTGTGTTGTTTTAATTCAATTACAATACCACCAAGGAGGACCGGAATGTGCTGCAGAATGGCTTGTTACGACTCACTGCTTTGTCTAATGGTGTTTTCTTTGCTCTGGAAATGAAATATAATATCATTAAATAGAGACATGTAGAATGAAGTGTCAACATATCCATCTTGGGTGCCAGTTCAATCTGTTTGTGGGGGCTCCCCAGTGACAGATCCAGCTCATCACTGAAACATCCTTCTTTTAGAAGTCTAGGGATTCCATTCATCCAACATAGCATGGATTTATGATTGATTACATGTGGAAAAGGTAGGGAACGCAAACGGTCTATCAAAAAAAACAACAACATGGAGGTCTCTAAGAACGGGCTGCCTTTGATAAAAGAAGTTCCTATTTACCAACACAAAACATACAAAAACAATTGTTTTTACTAATTCTTGATAAATTCATACTCATCTTAAAACACATCCATCAGCCGTGACTGGAACCACCGACAATAACACAAATTGGTTTTTTTTTGCGTGCGTTTGAGCTCTAACCCCCGACTTAATATTTGCAGCGGCACCACTCCTTTTAGTTTCAGAGAGCACTTAATGGTGGCTGAGAAGAGAAGAGGCAATAAAGTAAAGCTTTGATGTTGTCATGCATGATTGTGCGGAGACATCCTCGGGCTTGTGTCGAGGGTGTTGATTTAGTGACTGCTGCAGAAATGAGAATACAGATGGCTTGTGGTGCTATTAGGAGGCTGGTCTCTGAGAATAAGGAACCTCTTCCACATCTATTATCTTGGGTGACACTTCAAATGCTTCAGACGTGAGCATCGGATTTCATATCACAAGTATGGCGATATGCCAATTTAATTAATCCACTTTGGGTAGATTGGGGTGGGGGTTGGGCGTGTGCAGCTCGCTGTCATTAAGACGAGGACTATGGAGCGGGACACAGAAGCAATTAAGGAATTTTACAACACTGACCAAGCCAGCTACACGGTTAGCAATGTCCTGGCTAACATGCAATAGCTCCAGAAATAGTCATCTTTGATTTAAAGGAGGAAACAAAATCAATTCCTTACCTCACTAATGACATATGCTAGTGTTCATTATTGATTGCACCGGAACTAGAAATACAGTTTGAATTATTTGTGAATTAAAGCACATAAACATACAGAGTGCTGCTAATTCAAGTGGCACACATGAGGTCTCCAGGTGTCCTATTGCAGTGGTGGAACTTTTCAAATCCCTAACAAGTTTCTGCACCTGAGCTGGAGATCAGGAAGCCAAACAGCATTAGGGAGTACTTGAATATGAAACTTACTCCTTGTGAGCCATAAGCAGGGCACTTAGGCAATGCTGGAAGATGTTGTCCTTCCAAAAAAGCTCCATAGGAAATAATCAACTACAAAGTGCCACAAATGAGTCGAGTTCAGCCCATGTGGTGGACATCTGCTCTTCTATTTGTCTACATGGCAATGGAGGAACATATTTCTCAGAAGATATTCTGAGAAATACAATAATAATTAGCTGGAAGAACTATTGTCTGAAGCCAGTCCTTGAGGGCAAGCGTCCAAAATGTCTTAGATGTTTCTTGCATTAAACACGCATTTTTTAACTAAATGGGTCATTAGTGGGCTTCTCCATGTCTTGCCAACAGGGTGAGATATATTTTATTCATCTGAATTAGGTATGGTTGAGCAGCAACATCTCTGAAATGTGTACCACTACACCAGACCTCTGGAATCTGTTTTATTACTGAATGCACCCAGACTGTGAGATAACATTTTGTAATTAAACATACCTTAAGATAACCTTAAATAAAAGTTGTTAGGAGATACAAGGCGATGTGATGTGAACTTCCACCCAGCCTTATTCCACCCTCTTTCTTTGCCAAATACCAGGTTTTTATGCTTTTAACTTGGAATCCATGCACATTTGGTTAATCACACCTTAGAGGCGTAATGTGATCAGGGGAGCCATATTTTAGATGCATAGAATAACCAACAGTTTGGGAAATGGATTTGAGTGCATTCTCATCAGAATCCTGGAATGAAATATGACAAATGTTATAGCTATGGTATTTGCTAGAATAATGTGCTAGCCACGTGAATAATCACGGTCGCTCGGAATGACAAACCAGCGTGGTAAGCCATAAATAAGACAGGAATGGGACAGAGGAATTATTATTATCCCTTTAGGAGGGTGTTCTGCTGTTTCTACTCTCAAATACAAGTCTTGTGCTTGCACATATAAATTCAAACCACTGCTTGCTGGCAGTTTGCTCCAACACTTAAAGGCTATCTGGCTATAAAACCGTGATAGTATATGACCTCAGACACTTTAGCCACCAGCTGATCAATGTGATTCACTAAAAAAACAGTATGATGTAGCCGTCAATAGTTAGCCGTCAGCTGAGAGACAGTCTATAAATCTAGCCTCACTTGCTTCTTGGACTTGAAGACAGAAACCATGTGCTGCTGCTGCTCCCTCTGCTTACAGTGCGCATAATAATAACAATAATAAAAACTAAAGATAGTGCTTGCCAGAATAAATCTTAAAAAGCTGGACTTGTATGTTTGTGCGTTTAATTCACATATATTTCTCATTTTTAACTCTAAACATGAGAATTACAGCACATGCTTAACATTGGACTATTATTTTAGAAATGTTATGTAACCACAGCAGATGTAAAGACATTCGGATTTAAGTAAAATCAAAATGACTGAACTGCCACCTGTAGAAGTGTTTGTAACAAGTTTTAAAATGTTTTTGCTAGCATTTACTATGTTCTGTATAACCTCAAGTTATTGTTTTACATTTAATAGCTTTCATATCCTACAAATACTGACAGGATATAAGTCAGTCACAAACTCATTAACTGACATTGACTCAGTTAATGAGTCGATGTTTGACTCATTAATTGCATTAGCAATGTTTAAAACTAGGATAATATATCATGCCAGCATATATCATAATAAACTGATTGATACATACTATATTGGTAGTTTTAACCATTGCTATCGCACATTTGCCTTGCATTTTAATAGAAAAGAGGAACCATACATCCAAATCGCCTTGCTAGGCATCTGGTACTGTAGCTACATAGTGTGGTATAAGCCAGGCATGTCAAGGTGCCACTGAAATAGATTGTAGTAGTAATGACGCATGTTAGAACATCTGATAGTCACTCAGCTCAATTTGATGAATGCTTACAACTAGAGATGTGCCGATCAGGTTTTTTCCTGCCGATACCGATCACCCGTGGATCACCCACACCGATCACAGATACCGATCAGATACCGACCATTATGTGGAAAAAGGAACCATAAATTCACCTCAATTTAGACAAAAACTTGTTTTAAATAACTTTTTCCAAGAAGAACACTAAACAAAACAGGCATTCTTCAAATTGTACTGCTCAAGTAATACTATCTTTAACAGACTGATAACATATGGAGGCTCTGAAGAGGCTAAATAATACAAAGAGCCAAACTAAAACCTCTCAACATTGCCAAAAAATTCAAATATAAAACTTAACATTCAAAGGCAAATACAGGATCCATTACAATAAACAATCCTGAGTTACTGAATGAAAACTTCCTGTTAGCATGGCGGCTAGCTGATTACTGCTAGTTCTGATTGGCCGTTTCTGACTGAGCGCAGTAATTATGCAGAGCAGGGAGGAGATCAATTATTTTTTCAGGGATTAACTGTCTCATGTTAGGACAGCAAAGGTTTTAAAACGTATGTAAAATGTATTTTTTTAGGTTAGATGCTGCAGCTTTAAGCAGAGGTTCGGTGCGAGAGTCACTACCAGGTGGAGCAGAAGCGGCTCCGTCTGTCAAATATTACTACCTGTAGCGGAGCAGCGGTTCAACAACGAGAGCAGAACCAGTGTCTTACGTCGCAGCTCCAAAACTTAAATCATTTTACAGGTTATTTGCTTAGCTTTCTGACCGTCATGCTAATCCGGGTGAGTGTTTGTAGCTGTGCGCTGCTTTACCTGCTATCTGATCCGCCATGTCTTTTTTACTGCAGTGAGCCTCGATGTAGCCAAACTCCGTCATTGTTTTTATGTCATATTAGCTTCGTTGTGTTGATGCATTTTGACCGAAAATTGAATCGGTGCTTCAATTTTCTGCCGCAACACACAAACCTCCCCTTTCACTCAGTGTGTTATAGTTTCACATCGCTTAGGATTTGTTGCTTTGTTTGAAGGATAGAGGAGACCAGCTGCACAGGCAGGCTGAGAAATGAGATGCAGGTGATCGGTATCGGCAACAAGAGCCAATGATCGCCGATCACGCACTTTTTCATGAAAATTGGTCGATTATGATCGGTGACCGATCGATCGGCACACCTCTACTTACAACTGCTGCGATATTTTGACCTATTTTTCAATTATTTTAGCTTATAAATATCTGATAACTTGGTGGAACTCTTTGACCCATTCACACCAGTAATAACCCTTTAGTGACATCTTACAGTTGTGAACAAACCCAATTCACATCGTTGTTTCTTGCTGCTTGTGTAGAATTACTGTTGACATAAATTGTATTGTCAATTTTTATCAGTTCTAATAATGGTTTACTACTAAAACAGCATCATGTTGTAACCCCATCTAATAGATAATATTTTCACGTTTTCTTCGAAACCTGAAGGGACCATCTTCAAAAACAAACTCATAAAATTTCCTACAACTACTTCAATTAATTTCTTAGTCATTCTGCTGGGAGTTTCTACTTTGTGACAGAAAGAGCCATTTTGTTTTAAAGGTGAGCCATCCTCCGTCCTCGCCGGCCTGTTGCTTTGTCAAAACAACTGGTGAAAGAAGACGGTGTGCGTCGTCTTTGGAAATTCTTGATTCCAGATCACTGAACTGAGTTTAAAGTGGTGGATGATTTCTAATAGCGCCCCTTCAAAAGTAAAAGAGGCAAGCTCTGCCACACCATGGAGGTCAAAGAATCAAGAGAACCCAAAAGAGGGGGTAATGCTTGTTGGCGAGGTCCATTTCCCAAACTAGATAAAGTGCATCATTGCCAGAGTCAAAAGAAAAGCCTTGTTTCTCATTTTCCAAAGGTTCCATTCAACTATGTCCGTCTTATCTTCCAACCGCAGCCAACTGTATGGCCTGACGTCGCCTCGATAGAACGAGTGTAAGATAAACTTGACAGATCAACGTTTTCGATAGTCCCCAAGTCCATAAACAACTGGGGCCTCTAATCTGATAATCCACCAATGAAAGATTAGACGTGGGGGAGTATTATTGTGTTGTCACTCTAGCTTACAGAGGCACATGGGCTTTAACTGCCAGGGCTAGACGTCCCTCGGCAAATCCTAAGAAGGTGTCACATCTCTGCAGGTGAGGTACGCCGATAAGACAGGATTGGGGGATAATGAAATGGACAAACAGTAATTATCACCACTATTAATGAAAAATCAAAACTTAAAAAAATGCTAAAGAGGCTACTTCATTAGTGTCGCAGCTTGTATCTGCTCATAAGCACTTCTTTTTTTAAAATCTGATTAGGTTTACAGACCTTTTCATTAGTGAGAAAACTGCTAAAAGTAGAAATCCTCCATACTGTCTTGATAGAAAATGTTCTGCATCGAAATTGAAGTTGAAATTGTCAATATTTTAAGGTCTTTGCAATCTGCAGGCCTTATCGCTTCTCTGTCTAGCATTAACCATCCCAGCAGCTCTTGCATATGCTCGCTGCTATCTCACGAGGAGAGCCGCAGAGTTGGAGCAATTCAAACATTCTTCAAACTGCAATTTATTTTCCTAGGGTTGTAATTATGGTCTATTAAAATGCAAATGATGTCAATGGCAGATCAGCGTTAATCACTCACTGTCTGTTTATGGGCAGTTCAGCCACATGAGAGGGGGAGTCACACTGTGGAGATGAGGATGAACAGAGATCTTCCATCTCTGATGCATCCAATAAAGCTACCTCTCAGAGGAAGGCACATGCATTTTTCCCACAGGAATAGAAATAGACTTTCGTTGTATAATGGGAGGTGGGATTTTAAATTTTGCATACTTTTTGAGTTCTTCTATTGCACAATTCTGCAGCAATTAAATGAAACCGAGTGTGGACTGTTTTGGAGCTGACATCTACAACACCAGAGGCGTGAACCTCAAACGCATTTGAATATTTTATAATAATAATGTCCTTTTATTAAATCATTTTTGCTCATTGGTGGTTTTTGTCTTGGAACTCTGCAATGCAGGTCTTATTTGCCTCTTTCTTATTGTGAACTCTGACAATAACTGAGGCGAGTGAGGCCAGCAGCTCTTTGGACGTTGTGTGTCTTTTATGATGTGTTGGACAGTCATTGCCGAGTTCCTGGGGTAATTTTGGTGGGAAGGTTCACCACTGTCCCATGTTTTGCAATTTGTGGATAAAGGCTCGCACTGTGGTTCGCTAGAGTCCCAAAACTTTAGAAATTACTCTGTAACCATTATGAGACGGACGGATCTAGATTATTTTTGTTATTTGTTCCTGAATTTCTCTGGATCTCGACATGATGTCTTGCATTTCAGGGCCTTTGTTGTACTTCACTTTACTGTGCAGTTACTATTTAAGTAATGTCGCGATGAGAAGGGGTATTTATATAGTAGTAATCAAATCTGGGTGTGCACATGCAGACTTTGCCTTTTCTTTTTTGAGAAAAATAGATAAACACATTTATGAATTACATTTTTTCCTCAATTATTCATTTGCAGCTGTCCTTGCAGCTAGACCGGGTTTGCCACAGAAAGCTTTTAAATCCATGGCTTGTTTGTTAGGTCTCTAAGCTGTTGCTCTCAAATACTTATTTTAACAACCTCAAAAGTAACTCGTACCATCATAAATTCACAATGCATCCCAGATTTCTTTTATATTTCTCAACTTCAGAAAAAGAAATTAATGCAATTATTATAAAACACAAGCCTGAGCACAACTGAAAACGACAATTTGTAATAGCAATGATCCAACAAACCATTTAATAGATACTTGTTTAAAATTATCTCAAATGTTCACAATAATGTGCCTGTTGTATTTTTTAAAAACAAAACTTCTATTAATCTTTTATAGAATAAAGTTAACAAATATGCAATAACCATTTTACGATCAATGTTTTATGCTTTTATGGACATTATAGCCACAGGCAGGATTGTGTTTACTCACCATAAAATTGCATATCATTTCCCGTCCTCCTTTACATAGGTAAAACAATAGGCATTATGGGGGCTTTAATAGTGGTCGCAGCAGATTGAGAACCGACATGCTAAATTTCTGTACCCCCATCATTTTGTATTGTACATTCCATCAGGCTGCACAAGGATTAAAGCTTATCTGTAGCAGTGTTTACCATATGCTGTGACAAAAACCTCATGTTCCGCTTATCAGAAGGTTACGCTGTCGATTAGACACTTTGTTGCCTGTTAATAAC
This sequence comes from Micropoecilia bifurca, assembly GCA_903067075.1. Classification (NCBI taxonomy): domain Eukaryota; kingdom Metazoa; phylum Chordata; class Actinopteri; order Cyprinodontiformes; family Poeciliidae; genus Micropoecilia; species Micropoecilia bifurca. The sequence goes on along the minus strand of CAEGAF010174377.1, from coordinate 4,889 downwards.
AATGATAAAAAAAAATGCTGTCAAGTGTTCACAAGTATGGAGAGAATCTTGACTAGGATGATATAAAATTAATCCAAACATTGAACGGAAAAGTATTGTAGGTTTTTGTTCAGATACTAGCTCAAAAATTTAACATTTCTTTGTCAGATGAGCTAAAAATCTATTTAGTTTGAAAGATGCGCATGCTATGATGGCGCTGCATGTGTTACACGTCTGCTCAATTAGAAAATAGTGCAGTGGCTACAATTTATAATCAATAGTTTCAACATGTGGAGTTAATAAATAGGAATTTCGTCAGATCGATGCAGCCACACCTCCCTGTGTCAGCTAAATTTCACAACGCAAGCTGTTTGTAGTAATAGAGGAAGTGACTGGACGGACACTGTGTAGTATGTTTGGATCAGAAGAAAAGGTCTGTCCCTAATGGCGTCGTCTCTGGTCCCGTTAATAAATTCATCTCTCCGGCTGTCCCCGTGGGAGCAACCCAGAAAGAAAGAGAGAGAGAGGGAGAGAAAGACATCGACTTTTCATTAAGGAGATCACTGCATTGGAAATTGAATTTATTTTGGACTTAAGAACATAACAGAGCTAGTTGCTAGTCAGCCTGAGGGTCCACAGAGGAATGCCGATACACAGAAAAGCGAATGTTTTGCTCGACTAATAACACTCCTTTCCCCCCTGCAGTGAAATACATACGAGGTGTCAAAAAGCAACGTGAAAATTAAAGACTGCTAGCGCTATTTGCAACCCGTATCGGCCGCCGAATGCTACAGTTGTTTCTTCCAGTGTGCCCAATGCTGTTTACCTAGTTAAAATGGTGATTGCAGCCTTGGGCACACAGCCTCACAAATAAAGAGTGCAGTGTCTGAATATGTTCAAACTTGTCGGCACCCATGTAGTCTTTGTTAGATCACAGCCTCGGGGTTTATGTATGGATTGTTGCAATGCCAACTGTTGGAAGGAGAAATATGATGTTTTGTTTTTAAAATAGGATATTTTAGTTTTATTCAGCACATGATATTTCATATTCACAAAATATTAGGTTCTCCCCTGCTCCTCAGTTCATAAATATTAATGGTATCATTTGAACTTATGGTGTCTTTTGGATTACTGCTCAATTCTTAACTCACTCCTTCCTGGTAAAATAAGTTTTAGTTGTTCACCTCGGAACATTCAGTTTGCCCCAGTCGTTGAGTATAACAGACAGATAGAGCTGTCTGCAACTTGAAACAAAGTTTTTTAGGGCTGGGAGTTGGAATGAACTGGCTGCAAATACACTTGCAAAGGAAATTGTGAGAAATTCATAATGTAATAATCAGTATTACTATAATCAGTATACATTAAAAAAGTCTACTTTTATGTCTTTTTAGTGCATTGTTTTTGGATTCCTCATCAAGTCCTTAAAGCAGTCAATAATTAAGGAAAATGTGCTGTTCATTCTCCATTAATAAGAGACTCCAGATCAGTAAGATCAACAAGATAAAAATGTGTAAAAGTCACATATTGTTCAACAATAGAATACTTAATCATTTTTATTGCACCATGATTTGATTTAATATGATTCTTGGTCTTGTTTGCAAAAGCTGACTTGAGGGACTATGACATCTGATCTAACAAAAACAGACTAGCATTGCTTCCCTTCTCATGGCAATAAATGGATCACAGAAATGCACTTTAATATTTGGAGGCACCAACATTTAGGGAGGACAAAAACAAAACAAAAAAAAAAACACTTGGCAAAAAATTACTTACATTGTTATTGCACATTTTACCTTATTGTATAGTATGCAATTATTTTTCTTTTTCCAGTTTAACTGTAACTCCTTGCTGATATACCTGGATGTTAAAATAATGTATTTCTATTCAATGTATTCCAGCACTTCCATGTTGGCTTGCATTTAAAAAAACAAACCACCAATGAATGCTGAAGTTTGGGTTTCCTGAAGGGTCGTCCAATAAAGTCTTAACCGCTTCTCGTCCAGACTTCAAATGTTTATGGGGGCAGGACGGGTGAACGTAGGAACGACACTTGGACATGACGGTTTGCCCATCATTCAAGAAAATGAAAATGTCCTATGAAACAGATTATGTTGTTAAGACGGTATATAATCATCCTCTTACAATTGAGTTTAGTGTTATTTATAGACCATTGAATTAACAACGGTTCAGCGAAAATCAAGAGGTCGCTCTCCAGCACCGCAACCTTCCACCTAAGCTTTTCCACTTGCTGTAAATTTCATCAAGGTGAGCTAAAGTGTTTACCCCATTAATTTATTTCTGCTAAAGCTAAGAGCGCTGACCCATAAAATGAGCTAAGATAATACTGACCTTAACATGGTCTTCTGCACATGGAGGTAATTGCTAAGGCTCCAGATCAATCAATATTGACTTGGCCATTTTTCCTCCCTGCCTTTTCCTCTCTCCCACCTACCGACGCTGGAGCTGAATGTGGAAAATTGGCTTCAGACGGATGGAGAACACATCCCTGATAGTTTAACCTTTATCTCGCCAACATGTTCACTTATCTGTACAATTATAGATTTTGCCAGTCAAGCTGTTTCACACAAAAATCTGTTGAGTGTTAAAAGACGCAGGGGGACTACAGGCTAGGCTAATTGTGAACTGTGTGTGTCAGCTGAATTTTAGCGAGAAAAACTGATATTGCCATACAATGTGCAGACAGACACAGTCATACTAGTATGAGGTTCACATCCTTTGGCACATGCCATAATGGGATTGACATAAATAAAATAAAAAAATTCTTGGGCAACAAATCAATGAGAAAACAAGCATAAAGACACGGTCGCAAAAACTTGCACACACAACCACACACTCCCCGCCGCTGCAATCTCTGCACACTTGAAGGCATTTGATTCCTTTTTTAATTTTTCCCAGGCAGGGACACAGACTTTAGCAGGCATTTCCATCTCGACTTGATAAATCTCACAATCTTCTCCTCCTCGCCACACTGCAGTAATTTATTTTCTATCTCTCAGAGCTATATTTTCCAGCTAATATGTCATTTTTCTCCCCTACAACCTGACAACGGATGCCATAAGGGATGATAAGAATTGTGAAACCTTTGCACTCTACAAACAGAATGTACCTTTGGGGCTTCCTTTCCTTTCTTTCCCTGCTGTTTCTGTAAAGAAATGCGGATTCCACAGGCGCTCAAACTAGATTTCACACAATTTGGGAACAATTAACTTTGCCTGATAGTTTTGTTCACTCGATTTGGAGGGAAAATGAGTTTACAACCTGCGTCTGATGAAAGCAACACAAAATCACGCGAGTTTTCCAGTAAATTAGAATATCATTGACAAATATATTTATTTATTTGATCTAATTCAAAATGTGGAACCCATGTATTGTACAGATTTATTACACACTTAACGATAAAGAGTTATTTTATTTTAATTTTGATTATAAACATTATGATTATGGCGTACAGTTGATAACCCAAATCCATTTTGTAGGAAACAAGAATCACACATAAAGAAAAAAAAAGTGACATCAAAACATATTTACTGTTTAATTTTCAAAAGAAACAGATCCCTGATTTAGTCACTTAGATCGGTTTTCATACCCAGATGAACTACGGTTCAGGATCACAAGAAGCAAATTAAAGGTATACGCAATTTCACAGAAACTATGATCTCACTGATTTACAAAGCCAGCTTGTACGAAAACCAATTTGTGGTTCGTGAGTGACGGGAAAGCAGTACCCTTCTGGCTATTCAACTCGCCCTTAATTTAAAGTCGATAAGATTTCTTTTGGAGACATTGTCAGGCTGATGTAAATTTCGGAGGCAGAACGAGCGCACCGCTGGCTTAACTTTGATGAGGTGCTAATATCTAATATCAAAAAGCAGATAAAACTCTTATTAGCCCCACTGGTCTTGCTGCAGTGGAAACTTATTACAAAGAGGAGATGAGATGAAAGCAGATGAAGTAATAAGAGCGCCGGGGGCTTTGTTACATGTCCTTAAGCTCTCTGATGGGGTCAATTTAATTTTGGGACCTAAACGCCGAGGGTTTACACATGCAGACAAGCCGACATTGTCTGAGAGATCTAATTTGAACTCTCATGCTGTGCAGACAGCAACATCTGGGGAATTACAGTGTCTCGAGCCAGAGGGAGTTTGATAATCGCATGTCATTTTTGGAGTTATGTGACCCTGCCAGCTTTGGCTGTTTCCGAAGGTCTTTCAATTCCTTCAAATGTTTGTGAGATAAGTTGGCTGTATTCATTTCAAGAACTGTTTTTTTTTGTTTTTTTTAATGAAGATGGACCACAGTGACTGTCTTTGTCTGGTACGATTAATTTATGAGTTATGATGAAAAGACAGGAACTCTAACTGCAGAATTATGGAAAACAGAGTATTACCCTTTTTAAAGAAATGTGAACACTGAAACAAGTAGATCTAAAAATTAAAAAGTTCCGTGCTGATTGGGGTAAAATTACATTCAGTTATATAAGATATGAGCTGACAGTAGACACAAAAAGCAAGAGGTCTTAAACTTGATTTAGGGGGTGGACTTTTATTAGCAATATATCAGTTAATTACTACCAGTTTCCATAAACAGACAATATAAAAGTATGCTTTACAGTAATCTGTTCTGAAAAATATAGGCTACAAGTTTGATTTAAAGTAGACTTACTTTTTGTTTTAATTAAAAAGCCAAAAAAAAAGATTTTTCCACCAAACCACTTCTATAGTTTAAAGAACATTAACATGGTGTCTCAGAAAGTACCAAAGAAACCAAAGAAAGTAAGTAAGTCAGTAAGTAGTAGGGGTTGCACCAACTAGTCGACTAATCGACTAGTCGATTCTTTTCTCTGCAATGACTTTTTTCTTGGCCAGTCGACTAGTCGCAATCACGTGACA
>CAEGAF010174375.1:0-12462 GCA_903067075.1 Micropoecilia bifurca | reverse complement strand
TCCCCGTTTCCCCCTGCAGACCGTTTTCCTAGCAGACCGTATCCCCGTTTTCCCACAGACCGTTTCCCCGGCAGACCATTTCCCCGCAAACCGTTTCCCCGTTTCCCCCTGCAGACCGTTTTCCTAGCAGACCGTTTCCTCGTTTTCCCACAGACCGTTTCCCCGGCAGACCATTTCCCCGCAAACCGTTTCCCCGTTTCCCCCTACAGACCGTTTCCCCGTTTCCCCCTGCAGACCGTTTTCCTAGCAGACCGTATCCCCGTTTTCCCACAGACCGTTTCCCCGGCAGACCGTTTCCCCGGCAGACCATTTCCCCGCAAACCGTTTCCCCGTTTCCCCCTGCAGACCGTTTCCCCGTTTCCCCCTACAGACCGTTTCCCCGTTTCCCCCTGCAGACCGTTTTCCTAGCAGACCGTTTCCCCGTTTTCCCACAGACCGTTTCCCCGGCAGACCGTTTCCCCGGCAGACCATTTCCCCGCAAACCGTTTCCCCGCAAACCGTTTCCCCCTGCAGACCGTTTCCCCGTTTCCCTGGAAGACCGTTTCCCCCTGTAGACCGTTTTCCTGGCAGACCGTTTCCCCCTGTAGACCGTTTTCCTGGCAAACCGTTTCCCCGCAAACCGTTTCCCCCTGCAGACCGTTTCCCCGTTTCCCCGCAGACCGTTTCCCCCTGTAGACCGTTTTCCTGGCAGACCGTTTCCCCGTTTCCCCGCAGACCGTTTCACACTCACGTAGATGAGTCCGGAGTAGTATCTCTCCTTGAGGTTGTGCAGGACGGAGGCCTCGTTCAGGCAGGTCAGCTCCGCCATGTCCTCCACCTTGCTGAACTTGGGCGGATTCATTTTCTGGATGTCGTCCTTGTTCACTTTCACCTGAGATTCGCAGAGATAAGCGTTACTGACTGCTGCGACATTAGGGATGGGAACCAGTCGATTACTTGGATTCCACAAGCTGCTCATTAGTTAAAGTAATGTGCCACGTTTGCATAACTACGTATTTTTCTGTATAATATGCACAAGATGGCGTCGTAGAAAGAGAGCTCCAAAATTTGTTGACATTTAATAAAAAAAGACAATATTACCAGGGCCAGTTGCAACATGTTTAGTCACAATGAAAGGAGGAAATGCCTCCGACATCCTGAACCAGCTGAACAACCTGTAACCGATTTCCACAAAACCTCTGGAGGGGATGAGGCAAAGAAAGAAGGAATCTTCATAAAAATCAAGAATGGACAACCATGACCATCCTGTTCATTAGACGGTCTTGGGAAAACAGAACGTCTTCAGTCAGAGGCTTCTTTAGATTCGCTGTAATACAGACAGCTGCAGGAGATCTTTCCTGCCAACAGCATTTTCTGTCTGAAGAATTTGAATTCATACGAGTCACAACAACATTTAATTTCCCTTCGGGATCAATGAGGTATTTTTGAATTTGAAGGTGAAATGATTCATCTGTTGCTTAGCAACAGTGGTGACTCCTGGGGGCGGAGCTTTAAGTGCAGCGTCTCCTTTCATAAATGTCCCAGGAAATGTTAAAACTCCACATCTTGATTATTTTATTAATGTTGGCGTCACACTGCATGAATAATCTCTGTCTTACATTACTGTTTATAGTCATGCTCAATAAATTATAAGTTAAATTTTCAGACAGGTTCGTTTATTATAATAAATCAAAAACTGTTGATGTGCAGAAAGCTGCACTTCATGTTAAAATTTGACAGAGTGATTCTTATCGTTTAAAGCTGCAGTACGTAACTTTAATAAACAATCTGCTTTTTACATATTTGTAAAACTGAGATAATCTGAAAATATTGAACTCCTCCACGTTGTCCCTGAGCTTCTATTGCCTACTGAGGAAACGACGCTCCTGGCCGAAAACAACCAATCAGAGCGAGGAGGCGGGTCTTAGCGCCGTCAGTCAGCCTCATGTATTGACTGCTAAATGTGCCAACAGGGAGAAACTACTTACAGGTAAACAGTTTATCTGAGGTTGTGGGTGGCGATGCCAACTAAACTGAATGCACAGATTGATTGACAGTGCTAAGACCCGCCCCCTGGCTCTGATTGGTTCAGCCCAGTTTTATCAATCTCTTACCAAACGGTCACAACATGGTGACAGTTTCAACAAATATCTGTAGAAGTTACGCACTGCAGGTTTGGGAACGTTTTAACTCCGTTTGGGCCGATCATGGTGAATATTTTTAACTGGAGTTACTTTCTGAGCTCGATGGACTGATGGACCTTCACCTTCTTGCCGGAGTCGGACAGCTCCACCACGCACTCGTCGCCCTTCTCCTCCTTCAGCGACCCGGCCTCATAGCCCTGCTTCTCGCTGGGGACCCACACCAGCTTCTTGGAGGCCCAGTCGGCCTGAGCCAGCGGGTCGTTGATGCCGCTCCGATCCCCATACAGGAACTTGTCTGCGTCCGTCATGGTGGCTGCAACACAGGAGGTTAAATACACAGTTCAGAGGTTAATTCAAGAAAACGCGTCAAGAAATCAATCAGAAATTTTATATTTAGGTTTAATATTTAGTATTTTGATTTTACTTCTAGATTTCAATAATTCATTAAAGCACTATTTAAAGTTCAATATGTAGATTCAACATCTAGATGTATTTTCACATTTAATAGACAAATTCAGATTTAACAATTAGAATATTCACATTTCGGTTTATTCAAGTTTAGATTTGCTAAAGTTCTGTGTAAACATGAGTTTTTTGAAGACGTTTACATCTGAAATGTTAAAAGTAATCCAGATATTAAAAAAAAACATCTACTGAATAGTTTACACCATTAAATTTCTCGCCCTCAAAACATAATTTCCCAGTTTTATGTACAACTGAAACGCAGCACGAGTAAAATGTGTTTATTAGCAGCAGCAGGAATGTCGCATGCTGCAACATGAAGATATTTAAAAAAAACTTTCAGTTTAAAAAGAGAAAATCGCTGAAGGGCCTTTGAGTTGCAGCCATAAGAAACCGTTATGACGGCTCTGCAGCGTCTCCGTCTGAATCCTCCCAAGATGTGAACTCTGGATAACAGGCTCTGGTTTCTGTGGAGCAGCAGCTCCGGTCCAGACACGTCGCTGCTGCTCCACGTTCTTCTACTGCATCGTTTTGTCATTTATGCCTCTTTGTCCTGAACCCACAAAAAATAAAAAAATAAAATATGAGACCAGCTCCCTGCAGTTGTCTGAGAATGACTCATCAGTAAGAGGTCAGCTGCCTGATCTTGTCATTTTCTTTGTTACCTACATGAATTGGTCATTTTAAAGATATTAATGTTTCCACAGGTCATCAGGGGTCAACCAGCCTTGACCCTTGATGTGAGTCATCCACATTTTTTGGTTACAAAAAAGGAAAAACCAAATATGGTTTCAGTCAACTGTGCTACATTTGTGCAACAAAAATTTTTAAATTTAAGAAAAAAAAAAAAAACTTTTCCAGAGGTCATCAGGGGTCACCAGAGGTCGACCTGAGTTGAAGCCTGTTATGCCGACCTCCATCATTTTTGTGACTCTTATAATTAAGCCAACTTTTCTTTTAACATCATCTGATGCGTCTGGCTGATCTGTGTGAATCCCAGACTATATTTCCAGAGGTCAAAGGTCAACCAACCAACCCACATTTACAAAAGCAAACTAAATGTGGCTTCAACCAAAAAATGTTTTGTTACTTGGCCTGTTGCAACTAACAAATCAATTAATTGTATGATAAATTCAAACAACCTCAATAATTTCCATCATTCATTTTTTTTTCACCTTCTACCAAAAACTGGATGAAAGGTTTTCCGTCTCAACTTCTGTTGTATTTATTTAAAATGTTTTCCAGTTAAATGTTTATTAGAATTTAAAGGTTTATTGATCTTCAGGAATCTGTTCTTTATCACTACTTGAAAATGGTCTCAAAATAAAAACGTCATCATTTATCGCAATAACCTCTGGGATAATTTATCGCCCAGAAGAAACTTTTAGGGATAAACCTGCTACAATTTCAGATCATCTTTTAAAGCTGTTCCCTGAGGTCAACCTGCCTCTCCTCATCTATGAAATCAACAAGATTTAAGTTAAATTAATTGTGATAACTTTATGGAGCTGAAATGTTATTAGCACAGTGGTTGATTGAAGCCAAATTTGTTTGATTTTGTGAAACTCGGCGGCTGCTAGTTGACACCTGATGACCTCCAAAGGCATCTGGAGACATTTATAAACGTTTGACATGAATTCTGTTTAATTCGAAGACGACTGAGGTGTTTGCAGAATCAGTTAGACTCCTGGAGGAAGTGATGCTTTAAGGGAAGGAATGCTAGTGCAAGTCTGGACAGAGAGAGACATCACATCCTGATCTCACCCTGAAGAGAAGGAAAAGATAAAACCAGCGCAGAGATGTTGACAGAAAAAGACGTGAGCTCCATTAAAACCCATTTAGATGAGCTGCTTGTTGCAGAGTCGGCGATCAGAGCGATGGGAGACGGATTGTGTGTGTGGGGATAAGAGCGATCTCCTATCTCCTGAGTCTGCGCTTGTTTATCGAGTGGGATGAAGGGATAAGCACTCCAGGTGCCACCTGGGTCTCTGCTAAGTGCCTTATGCGCTCAGACTCCTGCAGAGGAGCAGCGCTGCCACAGGACAGGCGAAATGCTACGCTAGCTGCTGCTGCTGCATGTTCTCTGAGCTGCAGTCATGCGTTTGCGGCTTCACTTTCAGAGCCACCCATGCGGCAACTTCTAAAGGAAGTTGCACAAACCACCTCTGTGCCTCAGTTCAAGCTTCTGCAGTAATTCATCTGCATGCAGCCCAGATGCACAGCTTAGTCTTTTGTGTTCAGCATCATCTTCGCTGTTCTGGCTGCCTGTCAATCTGAGCTTTATCCAGGCTGAGGCACCGAGCACGAGCCCAGCCACCTGCAGCAACTAATCATCGGTTTACTCACCGATTAATCGCTCCTTCTGACAAATAAACAATTATTCTGCCAATTAATAGACTATTCTGCAGATTAAATCAATAATGTTTTGATGAATAAACAATTATTCTGCCAATTAATCAAGTATTCTGCAGATCAATAATGTTTTGATGATTAATCAATTATTCTGACAATTAATTGAGTATTCTGGCGATTAATCGCATAAAGAATTGCCACAATCAGCTGATTTTTCATTAAATATTTTCTTATTCCATGAATAAGAAATATATTAGAAATACACTAAAAGATGCAAAACTTTTTTAAAATTAGAAAACATTTTATTGCCTAAAATGCACCAACATAACTTTCCTCTCCTCATCCCAGCAGAAGATGCATCTACAGCAAAAAAAATACTTTTAACAGAAATTTGGGAAAAGTTCCGGAAATTCTGCTCGACTTTCTGCAGAGTTTTGCTGGTTTATTGATCATTTTTAGATAAGTGAATAATTGGATTGAAGTAGTTGCTTAAGAGTTAAGAACCAGGTGGAGTTAAAACTTCCAGTTGAGTTTTGGGTAAAAAATGTACAAACCTTTTATCTTAAATGCAAAAAGTTTCTATATTTTTCTGCAGTTAGGACTCAAGTCTGCATAGACCTGCAAAGTTTATTGATTCATCACAATTAATCTGATTAACACGATCAGAATACTGTAGATTTTCTGTTAGATGTTCTGGTTTTAAGTAGATCAGGACAGGTAGATTCAGGAAGTAGGCCTTATTTTTAATAAAACCAAACAGCTGGTTCTCTGAGCCAAAGCAAAAAGAGGAAGGCTGCCATCATGTCGATCTCATCTCTTCTGTTTAAAAGCCTCGCCCAGCTGAGGAAACCTCACATGTGTCGACAGGCCAACATGTCGCCTCTTTTGTGTGTGCAAACCAAATCTGTGGCCTGGAGCTGTTTAACATCTGGGTGCTGCTGCAGCAGCTGCTGCTGCAGCAGCACAAACTACACCTGACATAATTACAGGCTCTCTGAACTGTTTACATTTGGGTTTGTACCGTCATGCTGCTGCTGCTGCTGCTGCTTCGGGTGTCACTTTATTTTCTGCTACAAACAACTTTTTAACTTCATACGCGAGAATCTTCTGTGCTTAATAAATTATGAATAAGTAAGTTTGTATAGATTAGGAGTAAATGAGTAAAAAGTGTTCAGTGTTTCCAATCAGATTGACTAGAAACACCTGATCCAGGAGCGAATCTTACATCTCATCAGCAAAACTAAACCGATTTAAAGCTGTAATTTTCTATTTAAATTGGTTCACAGCTTAAAATAAGCCCTACATGCTTAATGAAGTTACGATGAGCTACTTTTTCGTGCATTTTGGAACCAAAACATAAGTAAATAAAGAGCCGACCTTGCTTTCAGCAGCAGCAGATGAGCTGTGTGTCCGTGTCGGTCCCGCTCCAGTCGGCGGCGTGTCGCTGGTTCTCCTCCCCGGGATGAGGTGCAGTCTGTCGGCTCGCCGCTCGGAGTGGAGGTTCGGACAGGATGGTGCCGCACCGCGTCTCAGCTGCGCGGTTTTATTTTTCGCAGGTGAGCAAAAGGCTCCGCCCACTTCCCCAGCAGCGGCAGCGCGCTGCGGCGCATGGTGCGTTCAGGGGCGCCTCGTAAAGAACAAACGGGATTTCTCAAAGTCGCTCCTGCAAAAGGTTTAAATCCAAACGCACAATCTGTATGCAATTTCAGAAGAAAGATGGTTCAAATTATGTCAAAAATCTCTTTTCACGCATTTTGTTTTGTTTTGATGCGTTATGGATAAAATAATTTAATTTTGGGTCATTTCCAGATCGTCAAAGGGGCTGTTGAGCCAGATTATATTAATAAAACTCATTAATAAATAGTTAAAATATGAATAAATAGCGTTATCTCCATTCAATACGTCTTAAAATTAAATATTAAATTGATGAAATTCGAAGTACAAAGATAAAAAAATTCCTTTTATTTGACTGATAAAGTCAAATTTAAGCAGATAGATAGATAGATAGATAGATAGATAGATAGATAGATAGATAGATAGATAGATAGATAGATAGATAGATAGATAGAATTTGTTTGTTGAAAAAACTAAAATCAACTGATTTTTGATAGGTTTGATACACAGATCTTGAACACACCATTTGCCAAAACATGGTGGTGGCAGCATCATGCTGCGGTGAGGCAGCTCTAAATCTACAGCCAGCGTTACAGATCAGAACGTATTCAACTATCACAATGGCCCAGTCAAAGTTCAGAACAAAAATGCAACTCCTAGACATTTTAAATTAAATTATGCGTTACTTTTCTTTAAGCAGCTGTCAAACCACAAAAACTTGCCACAAAGTTGTTGAGCAAATCAGCAGCATTAAACCGCAGGATGTTAAAAATGTGAAATAAAGTTATTTGGAGGAATTTTACTGCATATTTCAGTCTTTATTTCTGGTATGAAAACAGAAAAATGACATGAACTAAAGTAAAGCAAAGCAGACACCGGAAGCTGAATCATTCATAGTGAATACCGGTGAACTCATGGCGCGTTTGCGTGTTTCTCGCTGCGTCGGAAAGAAGAGTTTCTCTGTTACCAGGGCGACCTGAGCAGGGTGTGGCAGATTGATGTGTCTGATGTGGAAACACGAACAAAACCCAGAGCAGAGCGGAAACACCAGCATATCAGACTGAAAAACAAAACTTTTCATAATTGTTTTATGTTTAAAATCCTCGCTCTGCAGCGGCGGGTCTCAGATGGGAGTTTCAGGGGAATCAAACCTCCAAACAAGGTAACACATCTACCTGCACCGCGTCTCCCGTCCACCAATGAGGTTTCAGCTGAGTTTCCTACCATATATGGTCAGACAGGAGCAGAAGAAAGAGAAGACTAGAGGAAAGAGAAGTGAGCGTTTCGTCGGTGTTGGGTTTCTCTGCGTGCCTCGTCATCCTGCGGCTTCACATGGTCACACACTGAAGATGAGCTGATATTAAGAAGAGGCAGCAGCTGCAACAAGAATGAAGCAAGAAAACAAGGAAAAAGCTCCTCTTTAAAGTCTATTCAAATATGGGTTATTGTTGTCAATGAAAACCCTGGAAACTGATATAAAATGATGCATAAAGAGAGATCAATGGTTTTAACAGCTGCTAAATTTATGCTAAAACCTTTTTATTTGTTTAAATTGTCACGTGACAGGATTTTATTACACATCCTCTCTGAGCTGCTATTTCCATTTGAAGAAACACAAAACAACCAATCAGAGCCAGGGGGCGGGCCTTAGCGCTGTCAATCATGTCCTGAACGCACTGCTAAATGTGCTGATGGTGGAGGAACAACTTGGTTACAGAAGAACCATTTATCCGCTGGCTATGCTAACTAGCTTAGCATTCACGACAGAGTCTGCTGATTGGCAGCACTAAGACCCGCCTTCAGGCTCTGATTGGTTGTTTCTAGTTAGCACTGGGAGAAGGGAGACGCTCAGTTTTTTAACAAATTATCCGTCATGTGATTCTGTTACAACACAGTAAGAGTTTCAACAAACATGTAAAAATATATTGTTTATATAAGTTACACACTGCAGCTTTTAACATAAACATATTAAAATCCGGTTTAAACAAGGACACTGCAAAACAATTAATTTATTTTTGTTTTGCCACGTTACACTCAAAACCTTTACAGTGTTACTGGGATTTAATGTGACAAAACACAGAGTAAAACCACAAACCAGCCGATGGCGGCATGAAGGGAGAGGTGCTGTGCATCCTATGTGCAAAAAGAAAAAACAGTTAAACAATCATGCATGCAAATGCTAATGTCTCAGGGAAATGAACAGTTACTGGTTTGAACTAAGGGAGGAGGAGAAAAAGACACATTCATGGAGTTTGCATGTTCTTTCATGAACAAACATGCAAACTTCACGCAGAATCCCAGGATAAGATTCAAATCCACACCCACAAGTTTTACTCAAAAAATCTGTCAATTATTCCGATATTATTCTGGTTGTCACAAACCTTCAGTGTTTTAGGTTTGGATTAAGATGTTTTGCCATTCAGTTCCTTTGTTGCTGAAGAGGTTTTACCACGTTCAGATCGTTAGTATTGCTTAAAAGATCTTATTGTTTCTGTTCTTTCCTTTGTATTTAGTTTCATTCATTTGTGTAGGTTTGTTTTCCAGTTGGACATAATGATGCAGAGAAAAGCTGAAGATATTTATCTGCCAGGATGGCCTAGTTAAAGTTCATACCTAAATCGAGTTGAGAATCTGTGGAAGGATTTACAGGGTCAGAAATGTCAGTCTGTCATGAAGGCGTATTAGGACCATTGGATATAAAGAATCAACACACATTGCATATATATGAAATGTGTGAATATAGGGAAATTTCTGTGCTCCAAAAGTCAAAAATTTGTCGGAAAAAAAAGTTCAAGCTTAATTTCATAAATTTGGTAGAAAAAAACCTTGGAGGTTTCTGAGCATGAAATGTCACAAATTTGTGAAAAATTTTTTAACAATTCAAGCTCAATTTAATAAATGTAGGGGGAAAAAATCCATGTAAATTTCTGAGTTTCAAAAGTTAAAAATTTGCTTAAAAAAAGCTAAACAAAAAGACTCAAATTTTGAAATTGATCTCAAATTTTCTAGAAAAAAAATCCTGTTTCAAAAGTTGAAAATTTTTTAAACTTAAAATTTCTTTATTGCAAATTTTCAACTTCTGAAACAAATGTTTCATTTTTTTTCCGGCAAAAATCTACTACTGTTGCCATAATATGTTGTCGTACTACGTGAATGTTTAAACCTTAAAGAAACATCCTCGAGGATTTGCAATATGCTTACAAAGTATTTATTCAGGTGAGCTTAATGGAAAAGTCACTCTGCTTTTTGAAACGTCTGTTGGTAAAAACGTGAACAAATTATGTCCCTTTTTTCTTCTCTCACTGTTACACACAACTATTGTTTGTACTTTAATGTAAAATCCGAATATTTTGCAGGGAAATTTAAAGATATTAAATCTTTTCGGTTCATTTTCACCGCCTTGGATCAAACATTCAGCCCGTCGAGTCAAACTCACCTCAGTGTGATTTGTTCCTGATGTGAGTTCAGTAGAAGGTGAATCGGGTAAGTTCAAATCTGCATGATTTGTTCAAATAAAAGCAGAACCGATCCTGTTCTTTACATGTCACGTCATGTTAAGGATCCGCGGCTCGTTTAACAGAAGAGCGGAGCAGAAAAGACGCTCCAGGTAGAGAAGCGAGACGGACCAGATTATATCACCTTATATTTCCAGATGCATTCAGCAAGAAGCGAGATTAGATCTGAAAACGTGCAAGAAAGCGAGTAATGAAGAAGCGGACAGCTGGATGGATGAACGTCTGGATTTAAAACGCCGTCAAAGAAGCTTCACAGAAAGACGAAGTTCTCCCTCTTGTGGCCAAAGGTTAGAATTACAAGACGTAGACAGAAGTCAGAAATAGATTTTTCCTACAAAACTAAACAACCACACAAAAGCTTTTTATGAGTTTTTATTTATTTGATTTGAGTGTTTTATTATTTTTCTCAAAAAAAAAAGAAATCCTGAGGTATTCACAATATAATGGCATTTATTCTGTTTGAAATGAGACTAAGAGTGTTGGGGAGGATAAAACAGAAAAAAAAGTTAAACCAAAGGGCAGTAAAGCTTCATCATCTGATAGATCTGTCAAGACAACATATCCACGGTGTGTTTTACATACAGGAGGCCCTAAAACAGGGGAGCAGCGTCCCAAAACAAACCTGCAAACCAGTGAAGAAGTCATGCAAGAGACAGACGGGATTTTACAGAGACCAAGTAACAAACTTCAGATATTCTAACGAGGGCGTTTACCGCTGACTGCAGGGGAAACGGGGCGTCACAAGGCAATCAGTCCACTATGGTAGCAGTCATCAGCTGAAATATCTATCAAAACATACAGATGGAGCGGCGTTCAGGACAAACGGGTTAAAAGTCGCCCAGGTTTCAACTGGGAGTTGTTAGTAAAGCTGGAGTTGGACTATAAAACGTGTCACCTGGTAACTGGAAATCAGCAGTTTAATGCACTGCTTTCTGCTGAGACTTTATAAATAAAAAAAATGACTGCAAGTTAGTTTGAAGGTTCAATATTATAATAATAATCTGCTTTCTGTACACAAAGTTAAATGCCAAAGAGTCTACTCTCCTCTTCATGTCCTGTTTGCCCTCCATACAAAAAATCATAACCAAAACAAACATAAATATGACCAATAAATAAATATAAGTGAGAAAATACACTGACGAATCATTTTCTTGTCGAGTCACAGATTTATGATTGATAAAATAACTGCTGCGACGTTAAGAAAATGAGGAAAATATTCTCCTTTCTGCAATAAGAAACCCATCACAAGTGCAACGTCGGTCACCAGTCTCTGCATTAGAAAAAATAAAAATAAAAAAAGCTCAGGCGTTTCACCAGAAGCTCACAACTACAGCATCAGACAAAAATAACCGGGAAAAACGGGGAGGCGGAGAATAACAGCATGTAATTTATGACCCATACAAGAAATAAATCAATAAAAATTAATTACCAAAGGAAAAAATATATATAAGAATAATAAAAATACTAATAGTGGGCAGATCATAGTGGAACGATGAGAAAAGCCATCAATCCACTTTGCCACTTAATAAAAAATATATAGATGAGTCTGTGTGGGATCAGCCTCTTAATTGTTCAATTTGGTGTCATCATTGCCCTGAATAACAACAATAATAATAAAAATAAAATTGTAATCATATTATTCAGAATAATAAAATCAAAGGACAAAATGAAAAGCTAATCCCTCTGAAAAAAAAAATTTGGTAGACAAAGATCCCAGCGTCTCACTCACAGCCAGGGGAAATGAAATATGACACAAAGAAACAGGATGAGCGTCTGCTGACGAAGTTCCTCCTCTTCCTCCTGCTGCTCAGCAACAAGTGATGGGTTCAAAGCCGAACAGTAAACCGACGGAGAACATGGAGGAAAACGACAAAAAAAAGGCAAGCAAGTGTGTCTTTTCCTAAAGTACACAACAATACAAAACAAAAAGAGGAAACACAAATACATACTGTAAGTGTAAAAATCATAAATAAAGGATAAAGTTTTGTGCATCCCGTCCCAACCGGCCATCGTCTTGAAAACAAAAAAACAAAAGAAGAAGAAGAAGACGACGAAATCTCAAGCAGAAAAACAAAAACAATGGCAGTTATAGCAGTTAACAAGCAACTGATGTACTTTACAGCACTGATGTGTCCCACCCACCCCGAACGCACCACACTACAAACCCCCCCCACCCAGATACAATCCTTAAATATCTGTCAGCTCATTCAAAACGCGTCTCTTGCTCCGCCGCCACCGTTCATGTATTTACAGGAAGCAAGGCGACACGGTTTGAATGACTGCATAGTGAAAATGATATTTGGTTTACATACAGATGGACTTAAAGCGCACACACACACACACACACACACACACACACACACACACACACACACACACACACACACACACACACA
>CAEGAF010174370.1:0-14398 GCA_903067075.1 Micropoecilia bifurca | reverse complement strand
ATATAATCTGCTCAGAATATTAAATATTTGGGTTATAACTTCTGAAAATCCCAGTTCACAGTTATGAGTTAGACTTAGACTTATTATTCAAGATACATTGCTATTTTTTTTATTATGAACTATGGGTATTTATTTAAAGATGTCAAGAATATTAACACACGTTTGACAAACAGTGCCTCCCAGATATGATGGCTGACTATTTTGAAATCTGTATTTATGTTTACCCAAAAGAAACATAAAGCCAGTGCGTGTCAAATAAAAACATTTGTAAGTTGAAATACTTGTTGAAAGAGCAATGCATACTTGTTTCCAACTTTGACCACCAGGTTAGGATCATCTATAATAGACGGGTTCTCTGAGAACTGCTGATAAGAAACTGCTCTGTCCAGGAATTGCTCTGTGGTTTTAAAAACACACACAATATAGGAAGAGGATAAACTGATGAATGAAAACAGGGTTAAGACACAGTAATTAACGCAATAATTTTTTTTCTGCAAAAAGCATACAGAATATTCACAGTCGCAGTTCATTTTTCTACCTTTTGTGATCTCCTTGCTGTCTGACAGTCCTCCGCACAAAGAAATGGCAACATGAGGCAGGTCGGCTATCTGGTCCAACAAACTGTCCACTCCGCTGTCCACGCCGCTGCTGCCCACTGACTGGGGGGACTGGTTGGTGCTCCTCACGTCCATCATACTCTCTGAGTCGCCCCTCGTAGAGCTGCCTCCTCCATCACTTATGAGAAAGACACATGCAGTTATCCTAAAGGATTTTTCTGTAAAACTTTTATTAAGCTGATTATAGTATTCTCATAATACTATATAGCCTACGAGATTAAGGGTATATGTAAAAAATTAATTCACAGCAATAAATTCCCAAACATGTAGAAATGTGGAGTCCTTTTGCTATAACATTATACTTAAGTTTACAAAACACTGAAACAAGAGTGTCAAAAATTAAATAGATTGGATGTTGGACAGACCATCAACACCTGAATAAAATGAACCTTTTCGGGAAGTAGAGCGCAGCAACTTCAGGTTCCAGCCCCGTAATGTCATCCAGATATACGCCATCAGCCCCCAGATGCTGGCTTCGTTTTTCTAAAACAAGACAAGGTTAGGTTTTTTTATTTATAGCACCCATAAAAAATCTGGTATCTGAATTGTTTATGGCTATCCAAAAGGCAGCCACTACCTTTCCTCTTCGATGGCGAATCAGTTCTTCTGACAGGACTTCCTCCTGTCAGAAGAACAGGAGGAAGTTCTTCATTTAGATGACCGGTGAGAGACTTCAGGGACATCAAACATTCGGTCTCCACCTCCATAGATGACGGGCCGACATTCTCAGCCTCTTTCACTACATGGGAAAAAACAGCAGAAACCAACTGAAGGATGAAAACAAGTGAATGAAACTACATTTACCAAAACCTACATGACTGTGACTGCTGATACCATCTCAGGCCAATGACAGAAACTTTGTAAAAACTAGCATAGAAGTTTTTGATCCAACATTTTTTTGCAAACCAGCATTTCACAATCACAACCCCATAAAGACAAGAACAACAAACCTCAAATTTTTAAACACAACAGAATAAATGACTAATTATATATATATTAAAAAAAATTCTAATTTTTCTTTTGGCATACAATGGATATACAATATATAAAATAGCCACTAGAGGTCAGTAAAGGTTAAGTTGAGTACATTACACCGTAAACTGACAAATAATAAAATTAAAGCATACATATTTCCCTTTTGAAATGTTTCACATGGCACCATTTGGCTGTCACATGTAGCCAAAATACTGCAATCATTTCAAAGGTTTGATCGCTGACATAATGATTTTTGTGCCACTGCAGAAACCAACTTTCTGTTTACCATTTTCTTCTCCAGAGTTCTGCTCCGACGTAATCGTCAACTCCAGCCTGGGCTCACAGGTGTTTCCTTCTATGTCCATGATCCCGTCAGCAGCAGTGGCCTGGGCTGACTCTAAGCCACAGGGACCCTCCGGGCCTGACCCCGTCTCTGTGATGGCTCTGAAGTGGCTGCTTCCAGTCAGAGGGATGGAGACTGAGTTCTGCTTCTGGCGAGAAGCAAGGAAGGATGGCTGGAAAGAAAGATTTTTTTTACTCTGGAGTTTGTGTTTTTGTTTTTGTTCCCAGTTTCATATTACTGCGTTATTCACATCCTTGACTGATTTAGACTTTAAATGATTTCTATTCAAGCAGGACATTTAATTCTGACAGGAAATAAGACAAGATCTCCAAAAAAACAATGCAACAATGTAAAAGGAGTATAAAAAATATAATCAAAGTGGCATTTTAAGATTATTTATACCTTTTTTAAAAGATATATATATATATATATACATACATTGCAACTGCTTTTCTTCTTTTTGAATGTTAACCACTCATATTTCATGATGAGCTCCAAGTGTTTAATCTAATCTTTTCCTCTTTCCACAGATACACTTTAAAACTGTAAAACTGTCAGTAAAGTAACAAAAACTTTTAAAGTCTAAATCTGACAAGGTATTTTTTTTTCTGTGAATATAGATGAATAAAAAAACCTGTCAGTGTGTGTTTACCTGAGCAGCCTGTGGCAGCTCGCCCCAGGTCCACAGCATTTCAGGATTCGTCTGATTGGTCAGTTCTGAGTCACTCTTCGGTGTTGATGATGCTGAGTCATCTGGACTGCTGTACAAGTACATTTCACAAGACACAAAATTAAGACCAAACATGATATACTGTTGTATATTATAAGAAAACAGCATTTTCTACAAGTTTTTTTTTTTTACAAAAGTTGATTAATTGTGTTAATTTCAGTATTTTCATTTCTTAGATGAATGCTCTATTCAGAAAGTGAAAAAAATTGAAGATGATACCCAGGAAGGGAAGAACAGTGAGACGTGCTCTGAGGACAAGAGATGGACAGACCAAAGGATGGATTGATGGAGAGAGTCTTCTTAATCACATTACTTCATACAAAAAAATGAAAAAAAAAAGGAAGTGAGAACCAGAAAAGCTAAAGCAAACTGAGGCTAAACGTAAATGCTGTTCTAAAAAACAGCTTGGAAGAAGCATAAAAGGGTGGGACATTTGTGTCAAAGTGATACCTCTGTGATTCGGTCCACTCGGTCATGTGGTATGAACTGCTGTTGGTTGTAGGATCCAGATCATTGTACGTGGGTCTGATCACAAACACACATCCACATGCAGGAATAAGTACACAAACTGATTCAAGAGATCCGGAGCTATTATCACTACAAGTAATATTATTATGCTTTTACTCTGAAATTCAAACTGGTCTTGTTTAACTGAATCCATGCATTTAAAAACTCCAATGAGTGACTTTAAGTCAGAGGAGAAGGAAACCATTAATGCACATTCCTTCAAGTCTTTGAGGGATTTGGGAATTTTCCCAGCTCACAGTCGTAGTTGGACCTGCTAGAAGGTGCAGGCTTGAAGTCCAAATTATTTTTAAATGACTTCTAGTGAAATGATAATGACAGCAGGCGGCAACAACAAACAGTTTTATTTTGTATAGATCAGAATGGACAATTGGATGGTTGGTTGGAGGAATGTTTGTTTGTTTGGTTTGTTGGATGTCTGGTTGTATGTCTGGTTGTATGTTTATTTGATTAGTTGGATGTCTGGTCGGTTGGTCAAACATCTGGTTGGATGTCTGGTTGGATGTCTGGTTGGATGCCTGGTTGGATGCCTGGTTGGATGTATATGATTAGTTGGATGTCTGGTCAGATGTCTGGTCGGATGCCTGGTTGGATGCCTGGTTGGATGCCTGGTTGGATGTCTGGTTGGATGCCTGGTTGGATGCCTGGTTAGATGGCAGACATCCAAGCATACATACAAAAACCATCAATGCACACTCCTTCATGTTTGAGGGATTTGGGAATTTTCCCAGCTCACAGTCGTGGTTGGACTTTCTAAAAATGGCCTCAGACCATTTCAGTGAGGGCGGCCAGTGAGTGAGGGATCCACAATGTAAAAGAAATGAGAATATCGTGAGAGCAGGACTAATCCTTGGAGTGAATTCAACAAAGACAGATCCTTAAAAAAACAATTCTAAAGTAAACACTAGCAAGTGCAGACTTGAAGTCCAAATTATTTTTAAATGACTTGTTTTGTTGAAATGATAATGATAGCAGGCGGCAACAACACACGGTATTATTCTTTATAGATTTAATGACTACTTGTCTAGATAAAAGATCTGAAAGCTAAAGCTGTTCAAGGGAATTTTCTTTAGCTCAGTGTTAAACATGTTGAAAATCCTTCTTTTCTTGATCTTAAGGGGTGTTTTGTATTAAAATTGTTGCTTTTAGAGAAACACTAGTTTATGAACACATTTTAAAGTCTTCACAGAAAAGTGGAAACTGCTGTCTTAATGGGACTTTGTGCCTGAACCAACTGATCCACAGTGATCTGGTGATTAAAAATGGCTGTACTCCATGTCCCCACACTCACCTGCTGCTGTCCCCGTCCTTCTCCTCATCCGAACTCAGATCAATAGTAAACATGTCTTCATCCTCTGAGAACTCCTCCCCGCTGTCCTCTCTCCTCCCTCCTGCTCCCCCTCCTCTTTCTGGCCTTGCTTTCCTCCTCCTCTTCCTCCTTTTCTTCGATGTCGCTCCATCTTGCGGCCCCAGGCTCTGGACAGGAAGTGTGCTGCAGGGGACGTTGTCTGTGTGATAAAAGAGAGCAGCATAAATATTTTCTTTTCTCAAAATGACAAATTCCATCCTTTATTTTTAGCCAAGCGTACCATGATGGTGAGAATCACCCCTGCCCAGTTCAGTCTGCATCAACTCCTCCCCCACTGTCATGATGGGCGAAGTTGCAAGGTAGGATGGTACCACTTCCTGTTGACAGGAGACGTGCCTTTATCATTTGATGTGAGCAAAAACAGCTCGCCGACAGCTAACAGAGACTGATGAGGTGTTTCAAATGTACAATGAATCATGGTCTGGGCTGCAATATATGTGAAACTGCAAATGTTTGAAATTGTTCTGGAACTCAATTTTATGGCCAATGTGATTTTTGTCATATGGTGAAAGAACAGGCAGCAGCTTTCACTCACCACCGGATTTGACATAATCCGGAGAGATTTAGCGTTTGAGCCAAGATTAGCTAAATCACGGTGGGGGGTGTTAGATAAATAGGGGACACGAAGTGCAGACTGGCACAGGTTTGGCTGCAAACATGCCGTAGTGGAGGATAACTCATTTAGTTGGGAAAGGAATAGAAGCAGTGCTCTGAATGCACACAATGCACAGATAAAACACATCTGCACCGACATCTGTCCCTCCTGGGAGCATCCAGTCTATGTCCAGTTTGAGCTCAGAGTTTTTATTCCCTTTTAACTTTACATCCTCAAAGCTTTACTGCCTTTCTTCCAAAGGAAGCTGCAATTTTACTAACAAGAAACTTGATTTAAATGAAGCTAAATAAAAAAGTGATGGTTTCAGCTAAATAAATACGTTAATTTTCATATAAGTCAATGACATATAATATAAATACTTAAGAAAATGACAATATCAACATAGAGAGATACATTCAATGATGTTTATATCCCACTTGGCTCTACAGGAATGTAGCAAGAGGGACCTACATCATTTGTAAATGCATAAGTCCTGACAAGTCCCGAAGTTTAACTTTACACCCTGAGGAGCAGATAAAGGGAGGGAGAGCGGTTGAGTAGGAGTGAACAAGATGCCTGGGGCTGATCCCACATAGTCCTTTTTTTAAGGCACACACAAGGCACAGAGAGTGAATTGGTCAGAACTATAAATAGGTCTCTGGCAGTTTTCCACTTTGTAAAGGGAGGGCTGAGAAAGGGAGAGGGTTTTAAGCTACATTCAAGCAGAGCAGTATGGTTTATTTACAGGAAAGTTCAAACTCACTTCCTATGTACACCTGTACACACAAAAAAAGTTTTATAAGCTGCACACCCGCTGTAATAATCGCCTATTCCAAATCACTCTGCATTCAGGAAAGCAGACAACTCTTCTCGTTGTGCCACTAATGTAATTGTGACTGGTCAGTTTGTTTATCCCATTAGTAGAGTTGGGCTGGCTTTGCTTTTCCCCCAGAAAAGTTGTAGCCACTCCTCTTCACTGCCCCTCTGCCAAACTCCACCTCCATTGCTCCCCTCTAACCTCCATGCATCCTTATCTTTCACTCACAACTCATTTCAAAGTAAACACAAGTGTCTCCAGCTTAGTCTATTTCCTGTTAAGCCAGAATTACAGCTGCAAATGCCTCCATGTAACAGGATTCCCCGGTGATAGTTGTGCCTAAAATGTTACTGCGCTAGAGTGTTTTTTCTGTTGTGTTATTCCACATAGCTAAAAGCAAAGTGGATAAGTGCCAACATGCTCTCAGTTGAATCTGTTGTTTCGCAATAAGCCCTGCTTACATTTCCAGACACATTCTCTCATTATCAACGGCAGAACCAGGCCCTATGCAGCCTTTACGTTTGGGCACCACAGTCCAAAAGACAAACTTTTACTAATTATCGGGGAATCGACTTGTTTAATTATATGCGCATTGTGTATTTAGAAAATATTTTAGAGTTAACAGGTCAGGCAACATTTGTCCATTATTAAATATCATAATTTATAATAATATTTTTAAGATATAAATGAAGTAAAGAAAAACTGTAGAATTTATTCAAATCAACTAAAATCAAAGCATTACCCTGTGATACTGCCAATGTAAAATTGCATGTTTTCACATAGTATATGTCAGTTCTTTAAAAATCTAAGCAAATTATATGTTTTGATTATTCGTCAGCATTAGTTAAAAATATAGAAGTCTTTTAAATCTAATATTTTTGGGGGAAAAAATAAATCAAGCACAAAAGTCTCTTTTTCTTGTCTAAAATCTAAAAGCAACCACAAAATACGTTCTGACATTTTTCCTGTGTGAGAATCCAAACCTCTCTGTCGCCCCCTGCTGGCCTGGTGGAGCATGGCAGTGGCTTTGTTATGTATCTGACTTGCCCTGGTCACAAAGCTGCTGAACAAAGCTTTTAGGTGTGTGATGCTAACATTACATTTACTCATTGACTACGCTGTTATTTCAAACACTTATTTTTGTCATCTTATATGCAAAAATGTATTTGTTTGAGGGAGGCTGATATAATTATTTCCTTGATATTCATTCAGTAAATAAAGCTTAAGATAAAACATATAACAAGTATTGAGGAAGCATAAAGATTGATTGTAGCAGGGTGACATCTTAAAACACTTTGCACTCTATCTGGGTGTTTTTTGATTGAGTTGTTGGTTTCATGGTCATTTCTTCCAGGAAGATAAAAGCCAAAATGACACCAAAAATCTCAAAATATCTCCTCAATATGCTTGTGGATTTATGTCTCATCAGATATTCAAAAGCACCATCTAAATTAATAACTAAGCTGCTTATTATTATTGCTGCTAATATTATTGTTCTAATTGGGCTAACGCCCTCCTATATGCTTCTGATACAATATTCAAACCTTTATCATATTTGAGCAAAACAAACTTTGACAAAGATTTGATAATGAAATGGAAGGATGTTAAATAGTTTTCTTCTCTAACAGCTTCATGTAGAAAATAAAATGCCCAAGGATCCAGTTCTGGATTTTCCAGACTTGTCTGGGCAGGAACGGCAGTTAAAACAACAAGTTGTAGCGACAGATCAAACAGTGAATCGTGACGGAGTTAAAACTGTAAAGGAACTAATCATATTTGTCTGTGTGTCATTTCAGGCAGTGAAAACCTACGTCTACAAGATACGCTGAGTTCTGCTCTATAATTGCACGTGTTTATTGAACAGCAGTAATGAATCACTCACCAGCTTGTTCTCAGCCTCTGTGACGAAGAAAGCCTCTCCATTCTCTCCAAGCTTCATGTGCAAACTAACTGGCTCTCCATTAATCTCAATGTCCACCTATCAGAAAGAAAAGTGTTGACCCTTATCAGCCTGTTCCAAACAACTCCCTGAAATTTACTTTGCTCCTATGGAAATAAAAACATTTTAGTTGAGGTATGACGCAATCATTGTAATGTAATGTTTGCGTTACTCTTGTTTTGGAATAATGGATTGTTCTCAGAAATGTCCAGTGATCTTGTTTTATAACTTAATCCGGCTTTAAACTTTCCTATAACTGTATTCCTCACCTGGATGGTGTGTTTCTGGGCCTTTACTATGTTGTTTTTCACCATTGCACACCCCCACCCCTCTCCAGCCCCTAAAACTTGCAGAGAATAGCTGGTCATATAATGAGATTAAAATACACACTGTGGCTTTATTAATTTGGTGACTTACACACACAATTGGCTCTGGAATTTTATTTTGGGGGAAGGAGAGAGGGGAGGGATTTAAGACAAATGTATCACTGTCTTTTCAAAGTTAGATTTTCAAAAAGGATTATATGTATCAATAATATCCAACTTCACAATTGTGAACTACTTAGTGTAGGTCCATCACATTATGTCAATAAGACATATTGAAGTTTATCTTTGTAAAATTAGAATTAAAAATAATAAATAATTGAATATAATCTAGCAGGGATTTTGTTAATGAACTTCTTGATAAATTAGTACTAGAAATGCACCTTTACATACTGTAGTAAAAAATGTTATAGTTGTTTTAACATTTTATACTGCTTTTATAATGTTGTGAAAATAAAAGAAACAATAAGATAAACACAAACTGCTTTTTATCCTGTAACATTACTTGTATCCATACGCACCACCTCTAACAAACAGCACACGGAAAACACAACTAGAGGTGAATGTACAACAGGGAGACTCTTACCACTTTCTCACGGGACCGCAGCACACCCATCTTTCCGAAGCGGACGTGAAACGGGGAGCACTGCAGCGAGCCGTCCGGCTGCCGGACCACAATGACATCGATGCATCCAGACAGCGTTGCAGGGTTGAGCCCCCTGTACAGCTCCTTGACCTGCACAAACACCTGGCCCGCCAGCTGACCCACATAGTTCATGGTCTGTAGCTGGAAATAAAGACATGCATAGTTAATTCTTTGATTTTTACTCAATAGAGTTTATCAACATGCTAATGATCTACGTCTAAGTCAGAGAGAGAGAAACTCTTTCCCGCCTACAAAAAAAATCAATGTTTTCGAATCCATTTCGTCATTCTTGAGATGCTGCTGCTTTGTGAGGAGTATGTTTATTCATCTGTGCATGTAGATGTTATTGCCTCAGGAAAAAAATGCTAAAAGTAAAACTGTCAAATGTCTCTTCCTCTTCTTCACAATCAATCAGGGACAAGATTACCTCTAAGAGACTGAAGACGCCTTATAGTTCCAGAATCTTAAAATCTTTGAAGATTGCTAAAGCTTCGCTGCAGATGCAAGCAAAGACATGAACGTGCAACATGCAGTATTATTAGACATTAGAGCAGCAGAGAGCATTTAAAATATTTGTTTCACTGTGTCCAATAATACATAATAAAACTTGATTGTAAGACATTTCCTTCAACTCGAAGTGTAAACTGCAACTTTCCCGTAAGATATTCAGATTTAATAAAAAGAAAAATGTTTTTTTTTTACTTATCCGTCTAGAACAAAGAATCTATCTCAATGTATGCTGAACACAAAACACCCTCACAGGAAACAAAATGAGAAATAAACTGCAGTTGCTGAAACTGTAGCAGGAACTAAGACAAAGAAAAAAATAGCTGAATGAAATTTAATATGTATAATGTGACAAAGGAGTTTGTAGGATGGAGACAGCTGTCAGAAGAACAAAGATTATGTGATATCTGTGGTAGGTGGGCTGACTCGGATGCTGTTGCGTTTACATAAACATCCACAGCCAGTCCAGCATGTCTAAGTGAACAGATGACTTCATGTTACTAGAAGACACAAAGAAACACTTATGATGAAGATGATGTTTTTTAACAAGAATTAAAGTCTGAGGAACTTCTGCTGCCCACCAGACCGACAAGTTACTCATCATAGGTTGTTTTAACAAAGCAACTGTGACAAAAGCCTGGCAAAGAAAAAAACAATGAACAGCCGAGTCATGAGTATTGTAACTTTTTATCAAGTTAAAGTCAAAATGGAAAGAAACTTAGTTCTAAAATTTTACAAGAACACGATGTTGTCGAGGCATGAGATGCTGCGTTAGTGTGGAAAAGAAATGCTGTTTTGTTATCTGGATCAACACGTTGATATGTTGGGCATGACCGGACGCTCAACAACTGGGAGCGGATTTGCTTGGTACTGATTGTGCAAATGACCGTTTGCCTCACTCTCACTTCCTGGTCCATTTAGTGTCTCTGCAGCAACAACCTGATAACGTGTCCATTCATGTATGCACAGCTTTCACTGTAAACATTGCCCAATAAGTGTGCATGCATGTCTCTATTCATATGCTGGCACAGAAAAATACAATCTTGCACAGCTATTGTAGTTGTGAACTTCCTTTCGGATCCTGATAAAGTTCGACTCTATGCGCAATCAGTTCAAGGCTAACTGAGACTTTTGTTTCTGTAGAGATGTGAATAAGTTTCCTTTCTACCTAGACTTCTACTGTTCTTGTTTGTCTACAATATTTCAGTCAACGCATTTCAGGTGTGGACAAAGATAATCTGCATAAACCCACCATGTAGTGTTTTAAAGATAATGATATTTTTTAAGAGAAAAAAAATAATCTGGCATCATGTGGAAAAGTAATCACTCCCTTTGTTAAGTCATGAACTAAGAGTGAAAAACCAACATTGTTTTGGAAAGACAAGCAAAAATGACATCCATCAGAGAGTTCAAAGGTCAAATCAGCTGTTGGAAGGTTTTTCTCCTATGACATTAGCATAAAATTAACAGAATTTCAGAAAAAGAGCACGG
The DNA here is from genome assembly GCA_903067075.1 of Micropoecilia bifurca. Lineage (NCBI taxonomy): Eukaryota > Metazoa > Chordata > Actinopteri > Cyprinodontiformes > Poeciliidae > Micropoecilia > Micropoecilia bifurca. The sequence goes on along the minus strand of CAEGAF010174370.1, from coordinate 3,521 downwards.
AGGTGGTTGTATGATGGGGCTACATACAGACATTGTAAACATGCCTTATTAATGGAGCAATAAATTATCCTCTTGATCAAAACCCATCTACTAATGACCTTAAGCTGTCCTTGGTTCATACAGTAAAATAATGGTCCAAAGCACAACAGGAAGTCCACCTCTGAATGGCTCTAAAGACAGCTGTGTTTTGGAGCGGCCTAGTTAAAGTCTGAACTTGAATGAGTCCCAGGCGATGTGGGAGGCCTTTCATACTGGAAAAGTCTCCAATAGAACAAATTAAAACAATTCTCTTGGCCAAATTTTCCCCACAATGAAATACAACAATCAAAACCAGTTATCCCAAAAGCTGGATGGTAGTTGTTAGCAAAGATGGCACAACCAGTTGAAAAGTCTTGTTTTCTACCTAAATAAATAAAATAAGCATTTTAAAAGTGCATTATGCATATTCCCCAGTTACCTTACATGAAGCTAACATTGCTTGGATTATCTGAAGCATCTAAGTGCAAAATAAAAGCAAAAGGGGAAAAAACCAATCTGTGTTGGGGTCAAATTGTTTTCTCAAAGCACTGTGTGCAGCCAGACCCTTGGCTACTCTTCCAGGACACCCCTCTGCCACAGCCAATCAAAGTGTCCCTCTGTTATGTAATAGGCAATCGCCACACAAACCACATATGTGTTGGGTTTTTTATTCTGCAGAATGCTTTTAAAAAGATCTTTACAATGAATGTAACATCATTTAAATTCACCACCACAGCATAATGACAGACTCTTCTGTAAAGCTTAAGATGAAGTCATACCTTCACCACTATTAACAGTGAGGTGAGAAAGAGGTCACTGATGAGCTGGACGGGTTTACAGATGAACTCCTGAATTGCACCAACTGGAGCTGCAGTCTGACGCTCCAAAATCCCTCATTGCAAATAGATCAATTATCAATTACTTTCACCCAGGAACGGAACACCTTTGGTTGGGATTTTAGTCGTCAGAAAGCACAATTAGCTACAGACCTAAAAGGTGCACAGAGAGAGAAAAAGATGAAAAAAAAAAACGCACGTTGCATCTACACGGGGCTGCTGAGTAACGCGGTGCGATGCGTGGCCTGCGTGTCCAAATGTAAACAAACACACACAGACAGGAGAGGTTCTGCAAACCTGCAGTCATTTTATCTGCGATGCAGATCAGTGAAATACGTGGGGTGTAAACATCCCTCAGCAGTCAGATCCTTTCTCTGCTTACATTGTTTATCGCCGCAGCTCTTCGCTCCGGGATCTTTCCGCCATTCAATCCTCCCACTCGGTCACCAGCGTTGATGCGCGTCGGTGTCCGGATCCAGCATCATCCGTAACGTTCGGCGTCGTTCAGTTTCCTCCCTGACATCCGATCGCAGATCCTCTCCGTCTGTCTGCTGAAGGTTGATTCTGAAGGCTGAAATATCAGCACCGAGGGAGCTGATTGGTGGAGCGTCCGGTGACGTCATGTATTATTGTTTATGGAATGTTTCCCATTTAGAAACCAGACTGTGGTCATTTATTGGTTGTTTATTGTAATTCAGGACAGGATTAAATCGTATTTTGGTCTAATTGAGCACCAGTTTTCTGTGTTACGTGGTTTATGGTTAAATCATTTTCTATGTACGAATCGTGTCTAATGTGCGATGTGTGTGTGAGGACAAATGCAGAAGCGCGTCACATGATCTTGTTGCTGTTAATCCGAGAAAAGAGGAAAAAAAAAATTCTATCGCTAAAAAAATCTGATATACTGATATCGCTATAGAACATTTATATATTGTTATTTTGATTTTAATACAACACTCCAGCAGATTGTGTAATAAATATAGAAATTTCCTTATCACTTTTTTCTACAAAATAATAAAAACAACTACATTTACATATGGTCCCCTAATGAGATGCATGCATGTTTTTTTACATTTAAACTCGTCCTGCTTTTCCAAAAGCCTCGCATCAGATGATTAGCCAGGCCTTCTGCTTGGTAGACACACAATGTTCTGCTAATCATATGTCTCTTTTAAACTCTCATTAGTGGTTTTAACAGAAGCATGGGAATGATATGATGAAACATTTTACAGGTTTTGGAACAATAACATTGGATATTTTTTTTTAGCATTTTTTTAGCTTTTGAGCAGCAATGCCAAAAGCTTCTCAGAGGAGACACATGATTATGCACTAATAAATTATTTACCTTGAGTGATGTGTTTATTGCTGCCGGGTTATATCAGTTAATGGTAATAATACATATAAACCTTCAAGAACACAGAAGGTACATGCTGTATGTAAACTCAAGAGAGGAGTGAGGTCATGTTACCATTAAGAAGAAACAGAAGTTTAGTATGCGACTGTGGAGACAAGAATAGCGTTGACATTCATGCAGCCTGAAGGCATCAACAGTCATGCAAAAGGCCCAGTGGGTCTTTGGTGAAACTACTGACTTGCAAACAGTCAAAAGGTAAAATGGTAAAAGTTAATTTAGTTTGTGTTTTAGCACATTTTACTCTCCCCTGTTTTACTTCACTAGTAAAATGAATGCATTTCATTATTTAAAGTCTATTTGTCTGGCTTCATTTCCTCTCACAAGCTTCTAGCATCTTTTGAATTCTTTATTTTGGTTCATTATAACCATTCAGGTTTATTTTGTGGTAGGTTTCATATATTGAGGTCAGTTTCTGTGCCACCCACATATTTTTGTCCTTGTTCCCACGTTGAGTCCATTCATTCATCTGTTTCTATTTTATTAGCCCTCTTGTCTCATCTGTTGTCTCCACTACTTAAGTTTGTCAGTATCGTTCATGCCCTGCTGGATTCTTCCGTTATCTTTGTGTATCCTGTGTAAAGATGTTTGTGTTCGTGTTTCATGAGCAGTTAGTTCATCATCTGTAAGTTTTGTCTCCTATTAATACATCTCAAAAGTTAGTTTCTGCGCTTTTGATGGATTAATCCGCTCTATGATAGCCAGAGAATTTGAAGTAAACCTAAAAATTTGACCTTTTTCAAAGGTCTTATTTTTTATTAAAATGTAGAATTCTATAAAATGGGAGAAAACTACCTCATTTTGACTGGTGGTGTATATTTTTTAAATCGTGCCATAATAAAACACTCTGTAATCCAGAGTTTTTTCTTTAGAGTTTCCCTCAGTTTAGTCTTGTGGCTCTTTTAGTTGTTGCTTAAAGTTTCTAAGAACCACCTCCCTGAACTTACACTCAACTATTTGGGTCTGGTCCTTCTTGGTATTCTGGGCTTAACGCATTGGACTCAGATTGTTTGTGTGTGTGTATGTGTGTGGAAACAGCTCCCACAGCCGACAAATGTTAGAGTTAATGACTGTATTGATCAAACTTTGCTGTCACTGCAAAGTTTGACAGCCAACTTGCATTGCGTAACTGTGGATCATGTGACCTTACACTTTGGTCTTGTGCCTGATGAACACACAGTACACACACACACACACACACACACACACACACACACACACACACACACACACACACACACACACACACACACACA
>CAEGAF010174359.1:0-24665 GCA_903067075.1 Micropoecilia bifurca | reverse complement strand
AATGACCCTCTACTGTCATCTGGACCTCATTTAGTTTAGGCTGCATTCACACCAGCCAGGTTTTGTAGTTAGTTTGTGTGGTTTATTTTTAAGAGATGTGAATGTGTAATAAAACTCTGATTTGGAACAAATAAAACTAACTATGGTCCATCTAAAAATCTAGTCCTCGGTTCGGTTTAAGTGAATTCATTCACGATTTGAATGCACATGATGGACTAGTGGTCACTCCAAATGTAGAAAGCTAATTAAAACGCAAAGTATTCTGGGTAAATGCGACCAAAACAAATGTGCTAACCTCGCGCTAGCGGTTCAAATCAAAAGGTTGGTGTTTTTTTCCCCCCAAAGACAAAAGAGAAATCCAACAACTGCTAAAGCCACTGGTTTTTTATTAACATTCAAGTAAACCTGCTGCAGCAAACAAAAAGGGGCGTAGACATTTTGTGGAGAAGGAAGTTCTGCTGTGTTTTCTTCAGAGGTTTTCATGTTGTTTCCTCCAGTCGTTCTTATTGCAGCGCCAACCACAGGCGAGGAGGGAAACAGGTTTTTTTGTTTGACACTGTAAAAGCGAACCGCAGCCGCTGAAAATGTAACAAATGTTAAAAAATCTTTAGTCTCCAGTTTGACCTTGTTCACATTGTAGATTAGCTCTAGGTCACCACATGGTGTCTGTGAAGAGCTTCCTGGATTTGGATGATTCGTTCTGTACCCAGCAGACTGTGTTGGTGTTGCTGGTGGTGGTCAGAGGATCCGGTGACGCCTTGATGCCCCATGGCAGCTTTGGTTCCTGGTCATTTACCACCATCAGTGTGTGAATGTGTGTAAATGGATGAGTGTAAAGAGATTTGGACTTGATAAACAACTTTACAAATGGAGGCTCTTAGTATCTGCAGGTTCATTTTTATTATCTAAAAAAGACAAAGCTTTCAATTAAATATGTTCTTTCATCTTGAATCTATATGAAAAGAAATGTTAAAAATAGAGCTGAATGTGGAAAACAAACATTCCCAAAGTCTGCATAGTTCAGCTGCAAATGTAAATCTGAATTTCATTTATTAATTTCTTGACTCTTAAAACTAAACTTATTAATTTGTCAAAAACATAGTTTTGTAAACCTGAACTTCATTTATTAATTTCTCCAAGTTTAACTTTTAGTTAAATATAAGTATATGAATATATTTTATCCATCTCATCTGCCTTTTATAATTCATAAAAGCAGCACTACTGAGGTCAAGTGCAGCTGCTTGACTCCATCTTATTTGGATATTATTTTCATATGCAAAGTTTGTCTCTGAGGTACATCTTTGTAAGTCATTTCTTTGTCTTAGCAAGATTGTATATTTGATCAGGTGAATTTCTCTAATTTAAAGCAATTTAACGTAAATAAATAAAATGTTACCCTGCAAGTATACTCTACGTGCTGTACAGAAGTATTTTTCTCCTTGTAGATTTCCTCAGTTTTTCGCAATTATTTCTGCTTGTAGTAAATGTTTTAGATCATCAAACAAATGTTAAAATCAGAAAACACTAAATGCAATTTCTAAATGATAATTTTATATGAAAATAAGGATAAAGTTGTCCATAACTAAAGCATTCACATGTAGTAGCTTAAAATACTCTTTGAAGTACTTTAACGTTTTTTTGTTTGTTTTTACGTTTTTGTTAAATTACAAACAGAAACGTCAATGTATTTTATGATTTTATGTAATAGACCAACACAAAGTAGCATATAATTGTGAAGTGTAAGAAAAATTATTTATGTCTTTTTTTTTTTAAAAAATAATTCCAAAACATGTCTGATGTCTTTTGTATTTAGTCTGCCTCAATCTGTAACTTCAAAATAAAATAATTCTACCAATTTCTTTTTTTTTTGCTTTTTTTAATTTAAAAGTTTTATTAAAAGCTCTTTTAGAATTAAACCAGAATGCAGAACATATTGATATTATATGGTGGTTCTTACATTTTCTTACGCTACACTATCAAATTCAAGCCAGTAAGTAAACCTGGATTTGTTTGCACAACCAGATTAAGAATAAATAGAAAGAAAACAATACATGTATTGTTTCATTTACATTTTGCACATTCTGTTATGACTTGCTGAGGAAATCTGAGCTGGTCTAGAAACTCGTCACAGTTGATACAGCTTAAAGTTTAAACAGAAGCAAAACAGCCTGACATTACAGTTCAACTCCATTAAAAACAGGACTATTAATCAAATGAGGGATCTTTAAACGGTTCTAGTGGCTATGTGATTATATCTACTTCTACAAGTGGATAGAGGAAATTCAGCTACACATTTTTAGTTTATCTGTTCATGCTTCATTTTAAATTGGCAACTTTATGTTATGCTAGAGCGCTACGTTGTTATTTTTAGGTATCTTGTTTTAAAGGTGACCTGTTATGCTGCCTTGAAAAGGTTTAAAAACAGGCTTGTTACATTTTATTTGCAGAAAATCATTATTAAGTAATATTTCTGGATGGTAAGTCAACAATAAAACACTGATCTTTTCCGTTGAACAACGTACTCAGCAGTAAAACCAAACATGGCGGAACTCAGCTTGCGTTGCTAGGTGACGGGCTGGGGTTGCTAGGTAACGGCACAGTGCCTGACTGTGACTCTGGAAACTTCTGAAACTCATTTTTCAGACACCAAAATAAACATAACTTACTGCCTAAAAACAGCTCTGTGCTTTTTCCCCCCCAGAATTAATTCAATTAAAAAATACTTTATTGAGCCCCAAAACAGTCTTTTGAAGTACTTCAACTGTTTTTAGAAGCAGTTGAAACCCAAATGTAAGTATAAAGATGTACAAAAAGTGAATTTTGTGTAATAGCTCCCCTTTAAAACCTAAGATAACATTACTTTCTATTACAATAATTTGCTATCTGATTTGAGCAAAAGGTAAAATCACAAGGCCTATAAATCAGCAGTTAATTTGCTGCGTTCAGTTTTCTTTGTTTTTCTTGGAGATAATCTTCCATTGCACTTTGAAATCAGTCCATCCCTGGTTTGTCAGCAAGGCACCAAGCTGAGGAAAGGAACATTTTGTCACGTTCCTTTATTTATATTGAGACAAGTAAAAGGAAATGTGGTCCGTCTACCTGCTGGAGGACCTGGGCGTTGACGGCTGGATCGGTCAGATCCACGTCGCTCGTCATCGTCATTTTCACAGTGGTGCTCGTTTTTACCACTGAGCACAAAAAAATAAGGCGTGTCACAACCACAAGACAAAACTATGATGGCGTATTACAGCCCTTCTAGAAAAAAGGAGTAAGTTTGAGAAAAGTGAGTTCATTTGTAAATCTAAAAAGTACAAACTTTACTTGGAAAAAAAAACTAGAACATTTCTGAGATTCATATCAAAATTTGAGTTTTTTTCCTGCAATTTTTTTGACTTTTCAATTCTGAAATTTCCAAGTTTTTTCAAGAAAATGTCCGAGATGATCAAAATGTAAGTTTTTCCAGCAAATTTTAGATTTCCTCAACTCGGAAATTTCCAAGTTTCATTAAAATTTCTGAGATTAATTTCAAAATGAATCTCTGAGTATTTTTCAAGCACTCACTCAAAATTTTCCAAACTTTTTTCTATGAAATTTCTAAGTTTAATCTCAAAATGTCTGAGTTTTGTTCTAATAATTTTTAACTTTTCCATTTCATAAATTTAGAAGATTTTCTTTGGATATTTCTGATATTAGTCTCATTTTTTTTCCAATTTTTTTTGACTTTTCAAACTCTAAAATTTCCTACATTTTACATATTTTTTCTATACATTTTCTGAGATTGAAAACTTTTCAAGCTTAGAAATGTTCATATTTTTCTTTAGAAATTTTTAGAGATAGATCTCAAAATTTGTCCCTACTACAGCGCAGTTAAGAAAACAGGGGTTTTTTGACATAGAATTTTATTTAACAATCACCTTGTTCGCAAATGAAGACTTTGATGGCTTGACACATTTCGTCGCCCCACTTATGTAGTGTATTCTCGCAGACACAGTGCTGGTTGCCCCCATCGTTGTTTGGTTCAGAAGAGGCCCATTGTTGGATGCGGCTGGGACTCTTGTCAGACCAGCTCCACGGCACTCGGTACAGACCGATCCAAACATCCACTCCAACTGGAATTTGGAGTCTGACTTCAGAGTTTTCTGCCTCGTTTTCAATCATTGCCAGGTCGGTGTAATGCATCCTGCAGTACGTTTGAGCAGAACTCCATGTTGCCAAAGTTGCGATGAACACAAATTGTTTCAGATTGTGCTCTGTAGCTGCAAAAAAACAAAAGCATGTTTTATTTTAAAAAAAGCAAACTACAAAAGAATGAAAAAAATAAATAAATTAATTACATTACAGGAATAAAGTCATATGAGAATAAAGTCCAAATAATGCTTGAATAAAGTCATAGTAATAAGCAAATAAATATTGCGAGAATAAAAGTAATTCTAGAATAAAGTGAATATTTTGAGAATAAAGTCACAGTCTCATATTTTCTTTTTTTTTGCGTGCCTTATAGTCTGTTGTAATAAACACAAAAGTTAGTCAAATTTAAATTAGCTTCATTTTTTTATACCAAAATGTATAAACTCTACATTTTTACTCACCATTGTAACAAATAAATTTGAGTTCCACACCACAGTTACCATTATACCACTGCCCAGCATTAACCATTAACGCGCACATCTCCCCTGAATATGCGAAGTCTGGATCACCAGTGGCCCACGACTGGTAACCAGTTTTACTGGTTTGTCCAGTTGCAGACCATCTCCAGGAGTTGGACTCGTTGCCCATTTCAGATTGCCAAACATTCGGGTCATCCCAGAGTCCGATCCAGGCCCAGGAATAGGAAATATTAGGTTGCAGCCTGTTTATGTCGTCCATGCTCTCAAACGTGGCCAGGTCAGTGTGATGCTCCCTGCAGTACTGCTGAGCTTGAGACCAGGTCAATAACTTGTCAACATAGTAGTATCTTCGTAGAGGGAACTGCAAGCAGGAGCCTAGACAAAAGCCTGAATATTGAAAAAGAAATGGTTGAAGGTAATGATTACTAAATTAGGTTTATGGCTTATTTTGTGCTTAATGTAGGAAATTGTTACAGGAGTAATGATCACATATCCAAAATGTGCAACCCCATCAACCCTCCACCACCAATTTTGCATAGTAGATCCTCTTCAGGCATTTGTGATAGCTAGCTAGCAATAGCTGCGTTTCCATTACAAATGAGTGCAAAACATTTTAAATATACCGAAACCGCCACCGCACACACAATTTAGCAATTGTAGTGTTTCCATTAAATCACATTACCGCTGTAAGTCTTTAAAAAACATGCCGCACCATGATCCTCCAACTACTTTCTGTTGTCTTCTTCTTCTTCGTGGTTTGCGCCAGTAACCACATCCGGTTGCTAATCATGTGACTCGATGATAGGAAAAAAAGTTTTTCCATTGCACTTTTGGGCAAGTACACCTTGAGCTAAAACGAGTTTTTTTTCGAAATTGGAGAATTTTACGGAAGAGGATTAGGGCCACCGAAAAAAAAATTCCGACTTTAAAGTCAGAATTCTGAGATTAAAGTCAGTAAATAAGTCAGTAAATAATTAGTAGTTAAATTTTATGAACAGATGCTTATTTAACTTCTCTGTCACCAGAGCAGCTAGAAATTAGAACATTTTTAGCTGGTTTTTAGGCTCTTACCAAAGAGGAGTGCCGTCCCAAACGTTTGTTTGTTCATTGTAGAGGTTTCTGCAAAAGCAAACAATTATAAAACAACTACAAAATATAAATATAGTCCTGTATAAAATGGAAAGAAATTTTAGATTTACTCATTATAGGGTACATAAAAATGACAAGCAAAATATCCAATATATAAGTTTTCTATCCAATTTATATTTATTTAATTTTTTTTTTCCTTTTTGGAACTTTTTAATTAGATTTACACGATTCAAATCATAGCATTATCAGAGCCAGGTGATTAGACAAAAAGCAATACAAAATTCTTGATTTTTGAAGTTGATTAATTTTTTTTTAGATATAAATAAATAAAATTTACAAGATAATTGATCTCTGGAAAATTGCTGAAAATGATAAAGTCTCAATTAATGGTAAATTTGTTGAATAAGTTGTGATGAATGCTGATGAAACGAAACCTATCAAAAATAATAACATCTTCAACTCAATAGCTGCTAAAATGTAAAAGCTATACTCACGAGGTGAAGAGCTTGGTGCTAAAAGTTGACACCTGACTTTCTAAAATGGGAAGAAGATGAGAAATGTGCAGTCCATGAAACTTACATATGCAAATATTGACATTTAGGTGCAATATTTATATGTTATTTGAATTACACCATTGTACAAATGGGAACCTTCAAAAGTTATTTACAAGACAACATTTTGTCTGCTTTAACTTGTGTGAATGGGAAGATTGTTTGTTTTCTACCGTCAGCTAAGTTTTAATTGGCATCAAGTTGGCAAAATTAACTTTAAATGCCAAAAACAGCACAACCAAATAAGAAAAGTTTGAATCACAGATTGAATCTTTTAGGTCTAAATTTTCAGTATGAAAAATGATAAACTTTTGTCAAGTTTGCTGCTTGTTTCATTAGAACCCAAGTCTGACTCCATTACTTTAAAACTGTAAAGCTTTATATCTTGTTACTTTATGGACTTTCAACTTGTTGGTGTCTGAAAACATAATTTCTTAGTCAAACAAGCTGAATTTGCATTTTTAGGAAGTGAGTTAGCTGCTCCATTTGCCTGTGTTTGAATCCAGATCACTGTAGGAACATAAATACGTCACTGAAACCTCACAAAGGAGTCACAAAGTAAATGGACCTCATGTTGGATTCCTGCTGCCTATTTTTATATGTACGTAGTAAGTTTTGTTGGAATTTTAATCTCTACTTTAAGAGAATCCCAATTTTTTTTTTTGTTTTGATGCAGAGGATACAAAAAACTGAACAATTTGAAGTCTGAAACCACTGTTGCTGAACTTATAAGTATTTTTCTCATTTTTGTTGCCTGATGGAATCAGCTGATTGCATAAAAATGAAAATAAAACATCTTGGATTCAAACCAGTCATTTCCTGGCTTTAAGGACTAACTGGCACTTTAATTCATCCTAATCTTTGTTTTTTTTTTGTCTTCCAATAATTTCCTCCAAACTGATGTTCCAACACTAATTTTCAGAATCTGGTGGCTTTAGTTTTCTTGTTTCTTTGCCTTTTAAATTGTAGTTTTTGTAACACAAAACATGATAAAATCTGACATGTAAAGAATTCAGCTTATGAAAAACTGAAACTAGTTTCAATTGCAAATTTCTTCATACACTTGTAATAAGTCAGAATGGTAACACTTGGGTGTGCTGTGATGGTTCAGGGGTTAAGCACAACCCACATAAGGAGGCCCCAGTCCTCAACGCTGCCATCACAGGCTCAATTCCTGGCCTTGGTGACCTTTCTTGCATGCTTTCCCACTTCTCTCATGACCAACTTTCCTGTCAATTAACTGTCCAATAAAGGCCACTAGAGCCAAAAAGAAAAATGGTGACACTTTATTTGAAGGTGTGTGTATAAGATTTATGACTGTCATAAAACATGATGTAACATCTGCCATGAACATGAAGGAGTCTTAATGAATGCCTGACTCTTGCCATTCAATAAATGACAATTTTAATCCAAAGTTGGATTAAAAGTCCATTAAAAGTGCCAACTTTGCATGAAAGTGTCATAATTTACAAAATCATGCAAATATGGACTTTTAACACATCTTTGCATTAAAAGTGTCATTATTTACCGAGTGACTCTTAATGACTGCTGTAAGATATTTGCATTTTCAGATGTTTTTTGCAGTACATTTGTTGAAGGTAACTCAAGATTTTTTTTTTCCTCCATCGGATCGCTTGGGCATTTAGCTCCACCTGCTGGAGAACAAAACTCACTGCAGCAACACAAACTTAAAAAAAATGACACTTAACAGAAACTGTTTCACATATTTTTATTCATACTCTATTATATATTTATAGTCTATTTTCATAAGATATTTATATATATATATATATATTTCACATATATGTTTTTGTATAACTATTTACAGATGGCAGTGTTGCCAGTAGCTGATATTTCAACATAGTGAATGAGGAAAAACTGGTCAAAGTTCAGTGCTATGCTGAAAAACAGTTTGATAAAAAAAGAAGAGAGAATCAGAAAGTGGGAAAATGGCAAAACATTTACATGATGCAGCACATTTCATCTTCTGCTCCAAAACCTGTGCAAACATAGTGTTTTTGCTTTTCCTGCAGAAATGACCAGGCTGTTCCCACGTAAACAATATTAAATAAGACAAAACAGGAAAGATGCTACGCTATGTACACGGAAACAATGAGCTGATGCTGATCGACACGATGGGAAAGATCCAGATTAATATTTAGAATCAAGTACAGCCATGCATTTAGCGGTGAGCACACATTCGGCGATGCAGTTGCTGCAGCGTTTCACCACACAGAATAAACTATTGGACCCGACAAACGTGTAAGATACAGTATATAATGTCTCCCACATTCACCCGATCAGAAATACACTTTGGAATTAATGGCTTTCGGAAAAAACAGATGTAAAAAATAAACTGCATTGCATTATTTTCTCTTTTTTTTAATAGTACTTTCTTTTAAAAATAAAAATACATCCAACTAAAACCCTCCAACACACACGTGCATTTGTGTGTCTGTGTGCAACGTGCAAATGTCTTCCATAAATACAGTAAACTTTAAGTTCTCTCTTCAGACCCCCAGAGTAAAAAAAACCCCGACTTCATCCATTCCAGACAAACACGCAGCTGAGCTGGTCGGGGGTCAAGGGTCAGGTCCAGGTGGAGGTCAACAAATCGTCCGCCTTTGTAGGAAGCTTTCATGGATGCACTTTGAACGACAGCAGTTCCTCAGAGTGCATGTTGTTGAGCGAACGCAGCTCGGGGAGCTTCAGCAGGAGCTTGGTGAAGGTGGTGGCCGACTCGTCGCCGTGGTTCTGCATCACCAGGCTCCTCAGAGCCCAGATCAGCTTGTCCTGCAGGGCCTCCACAGAGTTCAGGTCCTGGATGCCCGATCGATCTGAACCACAAATAAAGACACGACGTTAAAACTCCTGGAGGAAACGTTTTGATTTGAATGTGCAGAAAATACGGGTGCAAGTTATCGATTAATGAGTTCATCTGAAATTGATGTTTGATCTTTCTTTTGTGTCAAGATGGCCGACTGTCTTTCCATAACATAACTAAGTTTTTCACATGCTGATTTAAAAATGTAATTTTAAGGTTATTTCGTCAGCTGTCACAATAACAAATTTGTCCCAGAAGTTATTTCTATAAATGATAATATTGTTGTTTTGAGACCATTTTCAAATAATGTCATGGTAACGGCATAATAATGCGTGCTGGAAGGCATTTTAAATATCCAAAATAAGTCAACAAAACAACAATTAAATGAATTATGAAGTCTCTGGAAACAAAACTGTTCTTCAAAAATGAGCAAGTTGAGAACAAAACAGAAAAAGTATAAATTATTAATCCATCATTCTATTAGTTTTTTTTAACTGTATTACATATTGACTGAATAAACAGAAATTTGTGGTTTTGCCCCATTTGATACTTATATTTCTTAGGTTGCTCAATAGAAAAAAAAAGATGAAAAGGATAAAACATTAAACACTTAATTCCCCGCCATCAATGGAGAGACGTTCATATGTAAATATTGTCTGTAGTTAAAGAAAAACTTTGCTCCACGAAGGGCATCAACTCCATTTCGTATTGCCACCATCATGTTTAAATGCTTCTTTATGCAGTTCGTCTGGATGAGCGACATTAATTCAAAAATAAGGTTATAATCTAAGGAGCCTGTCGAGTGTTTACATTTCAGAAGAACCGCATAAATTTAACTCCACACCGAACTCCAGCCGTTTCCCTCCGCCATATTTAATTCTTGAATTAACTGCCTCCGCTTAAAGATGACCAGCGGCGCCCTCTGCTGGATGGCAGCCAAACTACAATACTAAAACCGGCCGTTATAATCCATCGAGTGGCGCTAATTTCCATCTAGTAACCCATTAATCGACCATAAATCGCCTCCGTAGCAGAAAACAGCGCTGAATGTTGGGGTCTTACCGGCTGAGACGAGCACCACGGCGGTGAAGAGGCTCATTTCCTCCTCGTTTAGCCGCAGAGCCGCTAGCTTCTCGCTGAACTCGCACATCGAGTTGAGCAGCTCGCCGGCGCCCAGCGCCCTCAGCGTGTCGAGGCTGTAGCGTTTGCCGCTCAGAAAGGTGACCGTCCGTTCGGCCATGTTGAACAGGGAAGCGAAGCGGACCATCAGCACCTGAATATCAGGAACAAACATTTTAAATCATCAGATCTCCCTTTTTCCTCGGCTTTCTAAGCTTAGCCGTGAAATCTACTTCAGTTATGGGCATGAATTTCAAAATATTTGTCTTAATTCTCTATGAAACCAACCCCAGATGACTGGATGGAAATTAAATTTGACATATATAAAATGGAACAAAATAACAAACCTCCTCAATCACAGGAACAATTTACAGTTTTTAGTGGCAAAGTTGATCTAATTTTATTTTTATTATTTTCAACCCTAGTAATCCACTTCCTTTTATTAGATACACATATTATGTTTGCAGTTTTCTTTTTATGAATGCATTTGTATTTTTCCTATTAAATTATTCCATTTTGCATTTTTGAATGTTGTGGTTTTATTTATCATGATGTATGTGTCTATTTTGAAACTGGCATATTACTGCAACTAACAATTGCATTAGTAATAGATTATTCTGTCGGATATTCTACACATTTTTCTTGAACCTTTCAAGTTTATCTATGCATTTAAAGTGCAAATAAACAACTTGATTTCTTTTTTAAATAGTAAAGTAAACATTTTATTACCTAAAATGCGATCATATAATGTTCTTTTACTGAATCTGAACTGGGTGAAGCTAAAACAATGTCACTTGAGTAGTTTTGGTTAAAACATATTTACAGACCAAGGTGTTTTTATCTTGAACACAAAATGTTTTTTACAGTTTTAGCTCAATCACTGTTCTCAATATGTTGCTTTTTAAGCAACATATTGAGCTTTTTAAGCTTTTTAAGCTTTTTGTCTTCTGTATGCTCCAGTTATTTCAATAATCGATTAATACGATTCATGATCCATCGTTTCAGCTCTAATTGGCATTATGATATTGTGGATATGTTTGTAAAATTTGCCTTTTTGGGGGGATTAATAAAGATGTAGAAAAAGTCTCCAGGAGGAAACATGACCCGAGCACACAGCCCTGTGGAACCTCAGGATGAGCAGAAACATGGTTGGCTTCTCACCTCAAACGTTGCAGCCTTCAGCAGGCTCACTTGGTCGTGTTCGGAGAGCCCACGGAAACCCGGGATCCGCTTGGCGAACTCCACGACCTCCCGCACAGCGGGGGTGAAGCTCAGGGAAAACTCCTCCCAGATCTCCTGACTCGGCTTGCTGGGGTCTACGTACGGAGAGGTGTTCATCGGGCAAACCTATCGAGAACAAAGAACCGAGAGAGCGTGAAGCAAATGTTTCCAAGTCTATGAGTTTATGTGTATTTATTGGGGGATTACTCACCAGATATGCTCGACTTTTCATGCAGCTGTTGGGTCTGTTGTAGCTAAAGGCATTCTGGGTGTAACGTTCTTCCTGCCTGTGGTTTTCCTCGGATGGATTGCGTTGGATCTGCTGCTGGTAAGCCGCCGTCTCCTCCCTGTAGGCGGAGTTGGAGTACGGACAGCGCTGGTATCCCCCCACAGCCGGACTGTCGCTCCAGCAGCTCGAGGTTTCCTGCTGCTCCTCCATGCGGCCGCCGCAATCCGCGGACGGCGGCGGCGACTGCTGGGGAAACGTGAAGGCGCCTTGGTGCTGCGCGTTCGTCGTGACGGCGCCCTCGTCCTCGCTGCTGTCAGACCCGCAGGAAGAGGCGGAGCTGGAGTTGGTGTCCATGGAAACCACAGACTCCGAGTCCTGAGGGTATCGCGGGGAGGACGGGTTGGAACACGATGGAGAGTCGGAAGTAGAAGAGGAGGCGGAGGAAGAAGAGGATGAAGAGGAGCTGGCGTCGCTGCTGATGGCCTCTATGGGCAGCGGCGCCGGGCTTTGGTCGTCGTGCAGCAAGCCGTTCTTGCTCATCATGTTGTTCATGGCGTTCTGCATCTCCAGCAGCATCCTCTGCTTCTCTCTTTTAGGGATGCGTCCAAATCTAACAGCTGGGAGTAAAAACATACAAAAAAATGGATCAGTTTGAGGACACAAACCAGTTGAGTCGTGGTTTCTGGTTCTTTCTTAGCTCCAACTCTTAGCTGAGAGTCAGAGAGACTAGCAACCAATCAGAGCTTTAATAGCTGGTTCTGGTTGGCTAGTCGGGAGAGTAAACGCTTTTCTGCCTAAAAACCTCGGCCTCAGTTCGATTGAAGTGAACTCTGGTGTGGTTTGAATGCGTATGTGAATGCCAAGCGCACCGGAGACAGCTCCAAAAGCAGGAAGTGGAAACAATGCAAGGTATTCTGGGTAAATACCAGAATACGCAAGTCTAGCACTACCGGGAGAAATGGCTCAAAGACAAAAGAGAAGTCCTACAGCCGCTAAAATAATTTTTATTTACATTTGCGAGGGAGGAAATTACCATCATGTCTTCTTCTGAGGTTTTTGTGTCAATTACCTCAATGGTTCTTGGTGCAGCGCCACCACAGGCGAGGAGGTGAACAGGTTTTAACTTACTTTGGCTCATTTAACACAGTGCACCAGATGAAAATGTAACATGTAGTCATTTTGTTCCCCAACCGAACCAAACCTCCTACTGAAACCATTTTGGTGGAAAAAAATACAGCTAAACAAAGAAAACCTTCCAGATCCTCACCATCTTTGGACATGCCGACAGCCAAGCACTTCTTGAAGCGGCACTGCTGACAGCGGTTCCTGTTGATCCGCATGATGGTGCAGTTCTCCATCTTCAGACACTTCTTATACTGGATGTTCTGCTGAATGCTTCTCCTGAAGAAGCCCTGAACGACCGGACCAGCATCAACAGTGTGAGCGCGAGCAGCGACAGCGGACATCAACTCAAACTACAAAGAGTTACTTGGTTGCCCACCTTGCAGCCTTCGCAGGCATGAACGCCGTAGTGGAAACCCGACGCCACGTCGCCGCAGACCTTGCACAGCAGCACCATGCCGTTGATTTCTGCAAACACAAAAATGAAAGATTCGTAAAGTTCAATCACTTTTCAAGCATTTTTAAGTTTTCAAACTCTTCCAGCTTTACACACTGGAGATAGAAATGATACAAATGAACGAAAAATAAAGTTTCAATGAACTTTTATATGAAATAATTTATTACTGATCGTGTCTGATGATAGCAGGGACAAAGTCAGCTGAGATATAAACACATTTTATGTTTTGAACCATTTCTCACACACCCTATACATCTGATAAAACACTAATGCAACAAAAAAACAATTTAAATAACACTGTTTAACATATAAAACATGAGATGATCAATAACTTACTGAGTCATTATGAATAGTAAATATTATACTGAAAGAATCCAAACAAATTGGGTTGAGATAAATTACCTTCCTGCTAAAATTAAATACTTAGACACACTATACAAAAAATAAAGTTCTCGCCATGTTTTCTGGCATTTAACCAATAGAAATAATTTAGGTAAGGAAGGAAAGTTTAGTCAGATTTAACTTTAGACAGAGACAAAAAAAGTTTATTTCTGGTACAGTTTCAACTAGATATTTTCTTATTTACCAATAAGGAGTTATTACTAAATAACTCCTTACCAATTCTGGCTTTTTAATCAAATGTTTAATTCTACTTTATTACAAAACCATGCAGCTTCAATGTGAAGCACTTTTAAGGACTTTATAGGGAAATCAAGCACCTTCCAAACCTTGAATTCTTCATTTTCAAGGATTTTAGGCACCAGTTAGAACCCTGAAAATGGCTGAAGTTTGCAACATGTTCCCTAGAAGCAAAGTGTTTTGACTCTTACTCGTTATGCTGCTTTTTGCAGACGCAGAGGAGCGTCCGGTCTTCTCCGCAGCGGAACCGCGTTTTGCCGGCGGAGCGATGTCCACCACCATGCCGACGGCGCGGCTCGGCAACGAGGGCCGGGCAGCAGGCGGCGACGTCGGCATGGGGCTGCTGCTCAGGCGGGACTCTGGGGACGAGCCCAAACCGGATGAAATGTAGGCTATCACTCCTCCTGTAGGATGAAAAAAAGAAGAATCAGAGCATGAACATTGACCAAAAAACACCTAACGGGTTTATATTTAACCACAAAGTTTTAATAACTCCCTCAGTGCTTCGTATAAACAAACTGTTCATAGAAAGCAGCTCCACCTGTTTCACACACACAGGCAAGGCGGCGTGTATTTGGACATGTGTGTTGCTGTTTGCTGGTTGGTTCAGGTTTGACCTGCTTTATCACCTCCTGTGCTGGTTGGATAACACGGTTACATAACGCGGCCGGGTCTCTGTGCTACGGGAGCGTGCGCCGCCACACCGGGTCACGGAAGCACCAGGGCGACACGCGTGGAAACCAAATGTTTGCACGGGGAAACACGCTCCCCTGTTACGCAACGCTGTGTTTGGGTGGGTTTCAGCAGCACTCCTCCTCTGGAGGCCATTTTAAAAAGTTTGTTTCACTTTGGAAAACTGAATGTGTCACTTGATTTTGACTTTCAAAGTGTAATAAAACTAGTTTTTGGCACTTCAATGGACAGAATAAGCCAAAGGATGAATAACTGGGTCAAAAATAGGTCATAGCGTATTTAAAATCAAACTAACTAATCTCTCATTAACAACAATTTTAAAATCCAATTTGGCTGGCATGTGCATTAGACATTACTGGTTTGTATGACGAGATGGATTCAAATGATGGAGAATAACTGGTTTTCTGGTATGCAATAGGAAACTGGTTAAGCCAAATGAAAAAGTGGAGCATGAAATGTTCAAAAATTAGAGGGGGAAAAAAATGAAGCAAAACCAGTAGTTTGACCAAAATGACTGTAGCTGTAACTATTCTCTCACTAATTAATCTTAATAAAAATGACTGTAGCTATAACTATTCTCTCACTAATTAATCTAAATAAAAATGACTGTAGCTATAACTATTCTCTCACTAATTAATCTTAATAAAAAACCAGTAGTTTGACCAAGATGACTGTAGCTATAACTATTGTCTCACTAATTAATCTAAAATAAAACAGTAGTTTGACCAAAATGACTGTAGCTGTAACTATTCTCTCACTAATTAATCTTAATAAAAATGACTGTAGCTACAACTATTCTCTCACTAATTAATCTAAATAAAAAGTGTTTTTCTCCAACTCCACTGTGATGTGAATGACTATTAAACTCGTACATTTTAAATAAACAGTTCTGAACTGAATCAGTGTGTTTTTCCCTTACAAGAAGCTGAATCGTAAAGTTTTTACAGGAAAACTACCATGAAAGACGATTTTCTTCTCTTAGAAAAACACGAGTGAAATTTCTCTTTAGAGGCCACGGCAGGCTGATTACCTAACCTCAACCACGGCCGTTCCGTGTCACGGCCCACCCACACGTGGGCCTGCCGTGAATTTCAGCAGAAGCACAAAGCAGGAAAAAAAGAAATCTGGGTCAGCCGCGTGTTTGTTGCTCCGCTGTCTCACGTGTACAGCGCTGCAGAGGCGCGCGAATGCATTATGCAATAGTGTACGTCACGGAGCGCGTCCCAGCCAATGGGAGCAGGGATTCGCCGCGGAGTGGAACGCCTGTCAGCCAATCAGAGCCCGGCTTTTAAAGAGCATGTACACACGCGCACATGGCTCGGCTACGCTGGCCATGTGAGCCGGACGGGAAGCGGAACATTGTTGTTGTGTCAAATGGAGGCGCAGCAGCGCCGCTACGACCCGATTTAAAACACCGACAAAGGCAGAAAAATAACGTTTAGGTCGCCACTCTGAGCACAGGGTCAAACTGTAACACTTATTTAATATATTTACTGAGTTTTAATAGTAAACAAGCTGCGAACGATTCAGTTTAAACACTTTTAAAAGACTCAAAGAAGTTATTTCCCCACTAATCAGAGACGCCTAAAAGTAGAATAAACTGTTTAATATTGAATTAACATGACGTTACATTACAGCAAGTCTGCACAGTGCAGGTAAAATTATAATTTCAACTCAATAATGGCGTAAAACATAATATTCCTACCAGGTTTGGCTGTTCCGAAGTCCTCTGGCATCACTGCTGGAGGAAATACACTAAATCCAAACTGTCAGCGGAGCAACACCGAGCTGAGAGACGGATCCCAACCGAACACCGGGCGTCTTCTTCTGGGATAACTGCACCTCTGAGCCGATGACTCATGAAAGGAGAGCGGCGCTTGCAGGGTTTTCTGCGTCCTGACTGAGAGCCGGTGTCCGTGAGCTGCTGCAGGAAGTCCCCCCTGTTTCTGTGTGTGAGACTGCGGGTTAGTGGAGGGAACTAAATGTTCCGAATAGCGCCGCCCCGCCTTCTCCAGGCCGGCCGCTGGAGTCACTTTAACCCAGTGACACACTTTCAGGACACCTGAGGGGCGGAGCCACGCCGGTCCGCGGCGTAACACGAGGATGGAAACGCCGTGGTCACGTTGCAGAGGCGCAACGTGAAGCCCTGACAGCGTGAGGCCGCTGGTTGAGAGATAAATTTAACTTAATGATGACTCTAGTTGTTCTGCCAAGGGTTCATGCCGTCTACATTACTGTAAACTCTTGTTTTCAAAAGGTTTCATGGAGAACCCTCTCAAGAGTCACTTTATTCTGGGTTTTTAAGTGAACTGACTTGAAATCACAAGCTGATTGTGCTTGTAAGCAGTGGCGCAAAAAGTGGGTATGAAGTGTATGCAACGCATAGGGGTGCAGCACCAGAGGGGGCGCAAAAACCCGTCTGGAGGGGGCGACGCGCCGATGATGTTTTCCCATACACTTCAGCGCCTTTCGCTCCTTCACCTCGCACACATAAGGAGCAGTGGCGCAAAAAGTGGGTATGCAGCGTATGCAAAGCATTGGGGTGCAGCACCAGAGGGGGCGCCAAAACATTGTTTGGAGGGGTGACGCGCCGATGATGTTTTCCCAAACACTTCAGCGCCTTATGCTCCTTCACCTCGCACACATAAGGAGCAGTGGCGCAAAAAGTGGGTATGCAGCATATGCAAAGCATTGGGGTGCAGCACCAGAGGGGGCGCCAAAACATTGTTTGGAGGGGTGACGCGCCGATGATGTTTTCCCAAACACTTCAGCGCCTTATGCTCCTTCACCTCGCACACATAAGGAGCAGTGGCGCAAAAAGTGGGTATGCAGCATATGCAAAGCATTGGGGTGCAGCACCAGAGGGGGCGCCAAAACATTGTTTGGAGGGGTGACACGCAGATGATGTTTTTCCATACACTTCAGCGCCTTACACTCTTTCACCTCAGTGGCGCAAAAAGTGGGTATGCAGCATATGCAAAGCATAGGGGTGCAGCACCAGAGGGGGCGCCAAAACACCTTCTGGAGGGGGCGACACGCAGATGATGTTTTCCCATACACTTCAGCGCCTTACGGTCCTTCACTTCACGAGGTAAATGTAGCGAGTTTTACCCTCCACGTATCCGTCGCCTGGGGTTTTGGGGCAGGGGTTGAGCGAGCGAGCATCGATCCTTCACCCTGACGTTCCTTCCTTTGGGGAGGGGGGTGGTAAGGGGGGGGCGGGGGGGGGCGCGCGATTTTTATTTTCGCATCCTCCTGAATAATGTGTAGTTGCGCGAGTGCTGCAAAAAGTGGGTATGCACTATATACACTATATGCGAGGCATAGGGGCGCCCTGCTAGAGGGGGCGCCAAACAAGGGCGGAATTAAAATGTATTTTGCAACGAAGTTTTGCAGCCATACAAAGAATAAAAAATGAAATTACAAGAATAAACTCATAAAATTAAGAATATTACAAAAATAAACTTGTGCAAGAATAAAGTCATTTTATGAAAATAATGTTGTGCAAGAATAACGTTGAACTAATAAGAAAATAAAGTCATCGTATTACCGCAATAAAGTCATAATATTACAAGAATAAATGAATAAAATTTTGAGAATAAAGTTGTGCAAGAATGAAGCTGAAATAATACGACAATAAAGTCATGTTACAGAAATGAACTTGTTCAAGAATAAAGTCAAAGTAATAAGAGAATAAAGTTGTAGTATTACTACAATAAAATCATAAAATTATGAGAATAAAGTTGATTTAATGATATCATGTGTGAATAAAGTCAATATTTTGAGAATAAAGTCATAATATCCCAAATATAAACTCAGACAGAAATAAAGTCTCAATATCACAAGAATAAAGTCGTAAGGATATGAGAATAAAATCACGGTATTGCTGGAATAAAATGTTAATGGCTATGTGCAAAATTCGGCATGTTAAAGACTAAAACAAAAACTGCAAATAAACTCAAAATAACACATTCAGGCAGAAAAAAGCTCCCACTGCCAATAACATAACAATTTGGTAATAAGTACGCACCGTATGTGACCTGACTCCTTTTTTAACTTATGGATTTAAAGGGAAATTCAGAAACTTTTAAATAATTTTGAGTAAACATGAATAAATCATAGAACGGAGAATTCTCATGCTTTAGTTAGACTTCTAGCAAAAAAAGCGAAACTGATTTTTATCATTTTGCTTCTGGAAGTCCCCAAACTCCCACAACAGTCAGACACAACCTGCACGAAATGAGGTCAAAAGACAACGTTACATTCACACCTGCAGCGTTAATTCAGTGCCAAAAGTGAGAATAACCAAAATATGAAGACCTTCTGAACCATAGTCACTGTTATCATCATTTTAAAATGTTAAATTAAAGGTTATCCTTTTTATTGGACCATCAGTGTTGCATTTTGTGAAACATGCCACATAGAAAGTGTTAAATAAATCATGAAAAGTGGAACATGTCACCTCTGACCTCATGGCAGCTCAGTTTACGTAGATAGAAACTTTTGCTCACTTTCTTGTTAGTCAACAGTAAAACAACAACAACAAACTCAGCACAAAATCTATTGATATTACACTAACAAGCAACAAATAATTGGGCTTTAAAATTCAAAACATGTGAAAACAGCAGCAGGCTGTTTCTCCAGTCAGTTGTATAATTTTGGTGAAGCCGCCATGACGCTTGTGGCTTTAGTGTGTTTTCACACCTGACAGTTTGGTAGATTCTGTTGGATTTGTGAGCAGAACTGAAACGGTTCGTTTTTACACTGAACCAAAACCTTCAAAAGACCTGATCCCCTCTGGCCTGTGGGGGCGCTGCACCAAGAACTGCTGAAGGAAACAATATAAAACCTCTGAAGAAGACAGTGACCAAAAACGTCCTTTACAAAATGTAAACAAAAATGGAGTAGCCAGATTTTAGTGGTTGTAGGACTTCTGTCTTTGGGAAAAGATCTCAAGACATTTCTCTCTGGACTGGCACATCTGTTTTGGTCATATTTACCCAGAATGCTCTGCGCTGTGGTCCACTTCCTGATTTTGGAGAAGAATTGGATCTGCTTGGCTTTCACATATGCATTCAAACTGAGCCAGAGTTCACTTCAACTGAATTTAACATTTAGTTTCTGCCGTATTATTGGTAAATTTCACGACGCCACTGTAAATGGAAAAAAACCCAGGAAGACTAAGTTCCTGGCCACATTTTTTTTTTAAATTTCTGAAGAAAACAAAGGAAATTTCTGAGATTGTATGAGTTGATAATTTACTGGAAAAAAAACTCAGAAATTTTCAGATTAATGACCACGATTTTCAAGAAAAAACATGAAAATTTCTGACTTTGAAAAGTCAAAAAGTTGCTAGAAAACCACCTCAGAAATTTTTAGACTGAGCTCAGAAATTTTCTAGGAAAAATATGGAAATTTCTGAGTTTGAAAAGTTAAGAAAGTTAGACTCTGAAATTGTCAAGTTTTTTTTCTAGAAAATTTGTGAGATTAATTTCAGAATTTCTGAGTTGTTTTCTAGCACATTTTTGACTTTGGAACTCAGAAATGTCCATGTTTTTTCTAGAAAATGTGAGATTTTTGCCAAATTTGCTTTCCTTTCTACAATGACCCCAATAAAGTGTTGTAGAATGTACTATTTGTCTTAAAACAAAAGTTTATAAATATATTAATGTCAAATATAACATTTTATTGGATCTGTCACATCTGCACTAATATACTATTATTTTTTTGTAATACTTTAATGTATAAATTAAACCCACGCCAGCAGCTCCATGTATTTTCTCCACCAGCAGCAGGAAGTTGTGAACGTGACTCTCTAAGGCTTCAGCCGTCTCAGTCCTTTCCAGCTCTTATCTACTTTAGAGAAATCCAAAGTTCTGATTGGACAACAAAGCGTCTCATCGAACCATCTGGTTTTACTCTGCACAACAGACAAACACGTGTTGATAGATTGACGAGATTCAGCGACTAACATCACATGTAGTAACATCTGATCAGCAGGACAACCACATCTGGAGCTCTCCATGAATCATTAACAAATACTCCCATTGACCTGGAGTTTCTTTTATCGTGTTGGGAATCTGCTGCATGCCTGTGGTTATAAAACAAGTTAACTGTTAACTTTATCCACGCTCATGTTTCCAAACAACATTTCCATAAATGGCTCCTCTCCAGAAATAAAACAAATGTTACTGGCCACATTTTGTGGCCAGAAACCGGTTTGAAATCAGGCGAGTGTTTTAACTCC
The DNA here is from genome assembly GCA_903067075.1 of Micropoecilia bifurca. Lineage (NCBI taxonomy): Eukaryota > Metazoa > Chordata > Actinopteri > Cyprinodontiformes > Poeciliidae > Micropoecilia > Micropoecilia bifurca. Next base: position 3,867 of record CAEGAF010174359.1, on the reverse strand, counting down.
CAGGTTGAGCTGCTGGCTGGTGTCCAGGCCTCAGAGCGATTCACTCTTAGCCTCACATCACGTACTGAGAGCTGGACATATTTTCAGAGTGACTCCATGAATTACAAAGCTAATAAAACTCCTGCAGGAAATGATGCAAACTGCTGAGTTGGATTTTCTGCACATTTGTTTTTTTTTCTGGCGTTTCTGTGTTTTTTTCCAGACACCAGTGGGAAACATTCCTGTTTTACACTGTAAAAACACAAAACGGTGCCGACTGATTTCAGTCTAGTTTGTACTGAATATGTCTTAGTTCATTTGAAATAAAACAAAACTAACTTACAGGTAACTTTTATGCAAGATATACTGTAAGTGAATAATTGATTAAAATTGATATGAAAGTACAGGATAATTAACTTAAAGCATTTTCCCATGTTACTTTTTCATCAATATTAAGGAATTATTAACTAAAAACAAACGACTGCATCTTGATAAAAAGCGACTTTACGTTAGTTGTGTCTTATTTGAAGTGTCCTAGAATATTTGAACTAAAAAGTAGATTGGTAACATTTTGTGTTTTTGCAGAGTACTTACAGGGATAAATACATAATTTTTTTTACATTAACATAAACAGAGTCTTACTTTGTGATCAGCTTTACTGATTAATGTCTTTTTAAAAATCAGAATTTATGATTTACCAGACAAAATGCCTCTTCTTTCAACTTTACTCAGTTGCAGTGTTACTTGAATTGTTAGATATGGAATAATTAAATCTGTAACTTAAAGTAAAATAAATAAAACAAATTATAGCTTCTACATTGAGAATATTAGGAGTGTTTTAATGTCTTACTTCACGCCTGTCACGATACCAATGCTGGATGATAAATTGTCCCAGAAATTATTGCGATAATATTGAGAAATTTTAACTCAAAAATTTCTGCAGACTTTTTTTTACTTATAACTAGTTCTTCTTAATCAATATTAAGGAATTATTTACTAAAATCAACCTCATATTTCTTGCTGAAACGTCGTTTTCAAGTTAGTTTTGTCTTATTTCAGGTGTTCTAAGTTATTTGCACCAGAAACTAGACCAAAATACTTGCCAACTTTTTTTATCTGCTCAGTTTTCTACCAGATTTTCTCAGCCCAACAATAAATGAAAATAAAATAAGCATGTATTCTGGAGTTTTTGTAGCTTTAATAAGTGAAAGCGTAATTTGAGAGGCAGTGGTTGTAGCTGTTCTGCAGAGCGGGTTTCCTCCGGCAGTGACCTGCCGTTGAAATGCGAGGACGTCTGACCTCTGACCCTAAACATGTGACCTCTGACCCTAAACATCTCACATCCATTCCCCTGACATGGCAGGAGGTTATATTTGGCAACGATCCCTTGTTATCTCTGACAGATGACTCTGCCTCTGATAAACAAAGCTGTTAACACTCCTAAACTCACTGCTGACTCGCACAATCAGTCATGTGGTTAAACCTAAAAATAGGAAGAAATGTTACATTATCGCCATATAAGAACTTATTTTGGACCGAATCCCTGCTGGACTGACCGAATATTGTGAAGGTGAAAGGTTCTGGTTCTGAGGTCGAACTTTACATTGATCACTGCAAAAACACAAAATCTAACCAGGCATTTTTGGTTCAGTTTCTAGGTCAAATATCTTAGTGCGCTTGAAATAAGAAAAAAAAAAAACTAACTTAAGGGTTCAGCAAAAAATATGAGCTTGTTTTATGTGAATTATTATTTAAAATTGAACAAAACGAATGTAGTACATTGCAAAAACATTCAATTTTACCAAGTATTTTTGGTCTAGTTTCTAACCAGAATATCTTACTACAGTTGGAATAAGACAGAAGTCAGTTATATGTAACTTTTCAGCAATTTAGAGCTTATTTTATGTAAATAATCCATTAATGAAAAACTATTTTTCATCAATATTAATGTTTTTCAAAGTGAGAAAAAAAATGCAAAAATTTGAATCCCATTAACTGTTTAATCTTAAGTTTTTAATCTTTTCTTGTGTTTTAATAATTATATAATTAAATAATTATACAATTAATAATTCAATAATTAAAAAAAGGTCAAAATAATTTAAATGTTATTTCTGATGGTCATTTTCTGATTGGCTGCCAGTCAAATTCATTAAAGCTGCTGGCATAGCAACCAAGAAATTAAAACGTTTGACAAGAAAATGACCAGAAACAAAAACATGCGAGGGAATCGTGTTAAAATTGTATTATGTGGTAATAAATCAGAATATATCATCTAGTAACACAATTTTATGTCACAGAACTCAAATTAGACGCAGCATTTATGCTAAATGACTAATAATTATGGAATAGTGAATAAAAATTCTAGAAGTTATTTGTTTACATATTTTGTAGAATTTTGTGTGGCCTTGCAGAGTTTAATGCTCTTTGGAGAAGTTTGGAGTCCCTGAGTTAAACCTTCACTTCCATTAAAACTACTTTAGTGCAAGTAGCTGCTAATTAGCAGCAAGTAGCTGCTAATTTAACGCTTAACATTAAAATGTTAAGCGTGTAAAAAACAAAGCTGGAGCAAAACTGCCACAAACTAAACATATTTTGTTGACTAGAATGATGACACTTGTATAAAAAGCCTTCACATAAACTCTAAAATAACTAATTTCATGTAAAGCAACATTTATTTCTGAGGCCTGTGAATGAAAATCTCAGTTTAAATGAATAAAACCCTGGATGAGATGTGTTCCTTTATTACCATGTTCACAACGATAACTTAACCAGGAAGCAAAAAAAATATAGCCGACAAAGTACTAAAAATATGAGATAAAAATAACCCCAGTCACAAACAACCCAGATCAGCCCCGGCCCTCCTCTTCCTCCCACTCCTCCTCTTCCTCCTCTTCCTCCCACTCCTCCTCTTCCTCCTCTTCCTCCCACTGGCGTCCGGTGGGTTTATGTGGCGTATCGTTTTGTCCACTGTTTGGCTGTCCGGTCATGCTCGGCCCTGTTGGTCGTGTACTGCGTGGCGATGCTTCCCACCAGTGGATCAGCTGAAAGGAGAACAACAGGGATTAGACCTCAGCATGAACAGAACCTGCCACTTGCAGGATTCAGTTTGCTTTTGTGGTCAGATTGGAAATAGTGAATTTGATCAACATGCATTTTAGTTACATTAACTGAGGAGTAAGCCTGTTGCAATAAGCAATAAATCTAATAATAAATTAAAACAAGCGCAATAATTTACATTTGCACGATTGATTGTTTTTCTCTTTTCTCTGTTTCTACCAAAAACTGGAAGGTAAAAGTCTTCACTGTGGTGCTTTGGTCTCATCAAGACATTTTTCTGGAGGCAGAAACTTCAGTATTCATTTTATTTGTCATTTCTATTGTTTATTTTGGATTTTCAAAATGTCTTCCAGTTCCAGAGTCAAACGTTCGATAAAAATTAAAGTTTGTTCATTTACAGAGAAGTGAACTTACATTACTATGACATTACCTTTGGTCTCAAAACAACAATATTATCATTTATCGCTATAAGTCCTGGGACAAAAGTTGCTACTGTGACGGATCAACTGAGAAGCAGGAAAACGTTGAACCAAAGCAGCTGTGAGCTTAGCAGTAAAAATCTGATATTCTAATTTAACAGCTTTCACCCAAGATAAAGTACAAATCAAAAACCAATTAATTAATCAAATGCTAAATTAAAATAAGATCGATAATTTCTATTCTGATGATTAATATGTATTTAGAAGCTCTTCACAATGTGTTTTATGGTTTCAGTGGTTTTGTTCTTTGGGCATTTTATTTTTACGTTTGTTTCGGCGGCGTTACCTGGGTTGCAGTCTGTGAGCAGGGAGCAGATGGACAGCAGCACCTTGGAGATGGTGAGTGCTGGGC
>CAEGAF010174357.1:0-12241 GCA_903067075.1 Micropoecilia bifurca | reverse complement strand
ATATTTCCGTTTTACGTATTATTTGAGTCTGGAGCATCTTTTATTTTGAAAATCCTGTAACTGGATTCTCTCGGTTATTTGTGCGCCAACATTGAGCCACAAGCAGCAAAGGGGGGAAAAGAGACACATGCGCGCGCACCCCTGTACCCCCCGGTCCGCCGAAAAATTTCAAAGTCTCAACGGGTCCGCGGCACAAAAAATGTTGGGGACCACTGACATAGGTGACCGAGGTTATTATTGAGGTCATTAATAGGTGCAAAGATTCTGTCGATCAGATTTAAAATGTGGTGGTATGATTCTTCATCTCCACTCAACTTTCTTCCATAGAATAAAATTCACTTCCAATTGGCTGAGCAGTTTGTGGTGACGTCTCCTCTCCAAAAGCCTCTGGCTGCTGGGAAGCTGTACAGAATTTTAGAAAAGCACAAAATTCAAGAGAAAGTTTTTTTTTTTATGATTTTGGTCACGCCTGTAATGTTTGTGTTGCATCTTATGCTATACTAAGCCATTTTACAAATGTCTGATCGGATTCTGAACCTAAAACAGAAATCATCTCTCTGTTCTAATAGGTCATTGGTAGTTGTAGAACCATAAGTCTGCATGAAACCAACTCCATTCAACAGCAGCACCTTTCACTATTCTGTTTCTGGTGGTCTTGTATAAAAAGCTGAAGGATTACCTCAGTGGCTACAAAACTTCAGGATCTACTTTGTTTTTCCTTTGTCCTCTTAATATCACTTCTTAAAAAATAACAACAAAGGAACACTAACATCTATAAAAGTAGGTACCACAAAAACAGACAGAGGCAAAACCCCTTTCTGTCACTTCAAATAGTCCCTCATTCACCGTAATGACACTTCAGCCTTGCAAATCCCTTTTATTGCAGGGTGACAGAGCGTACCATGGAGACAGACCTGCAGAGCAGCATAATTGAGTTCCAGGCTGAGTCAGGAACAGAGTCAATCCCGATATGGATCGGAAAGTCCTCTTTGCTCACAGAAGCACTCGTCTCACACGCCCACCGTAACGTTCCTCTGATCATTCCAGACTCGAATCAGTCCAGTCTCAGACCAAAGACCTTCGCTGCCTCCTAATCACTCCAGATTTGACTTGTTTGTTTTTAACCTTAACCTAAATTTGCAGAAGGCAAAAATGTTGGATCTTCACCGTGTGATAACGTAGCCTTTGGCAAACTTTCATCTCCCTCACAGACAACAAGTGGGTCAATTGCACTGCATACAGTGTTTATTTGTGGTTGAAAAAAACAAAACAGATTTTTGGACTTTGGTCTATATCACTATAAATGATCAAATTAGAACTTCGAAAGACATTTTTATAGTGTGGGCTAGTTAAACAATGTCAATGAATTTTAAAACATGGATTTGGGTGCACAAGTTGTACATTTCTTGGATCTATTCTCGAATTTATACACCATCAACACATTTATTCACATTTATTCTCCCTCTAAAATTGGGTTAATTGCTTCTTAGCAAGTTCCACCTCAAACACACTCTTTGCTATCAACAAGCTTTAAAGTAGATAAACTATGCTTAAAGCCAGGTCTGCTTCAGACAACTACCTGGTTTTAATTCCCACCAGAATTAAGCCAGAATCTTGTTCTGCAAAAGGAAATGCTGTGGATTTCCAGGAACTAAGTGGAAATATATGTTGTACAATCCCTGAACCCTGGGGAAAATAATAAAAAATTGAATTTGTCTTTATTAGCCCTAATTTGTGCACATGATGAAGTTAACTTCTCACTGGCACCGTTAATATGAGATTTAGGTGAAAGAACTGGGCTCATGTTATTCTACTGAGCATGTTTAAAATTCTGCTCCAAATGTCCACTAAGTGGGTCTGCTGTGTTTATCTCCTCCTGTGTCTCCTCCCATCAGGCCAGGCTGCCTGTCATAAAACAGCCACAGTAACCTCACAAGACTAATTATCAGGAGGACCAGGACTAAATCTGTTACAGTTGGCTGGCACGTCAAAACAATTTTAAAAAAGCAACAAAAAAAAAAAAACATCCAACTGCCCAACTTTGGGCTTGCTATGCTAACACACAGCTGGGAATAAAACCCTAAATAAAGACTGAATGAGAACTAAAATGACGCGTCTATATTAAAATGTAAGCCACTGATGCTGCAGCATTGCCTTTATTCTTAAGTAAGGCGTTAACAATGACATGAGGTGAAGATACAGGCTAGAAGGTCAGGCTTTGTCAGAGAGACTGGGGGCAAGTTCTGAGAATAGAAGGCCACAGGTGGCTTCACTTAGGATGTAACTCTACCTGAGCTTGACAAGATAATGAAATGAGATCATGCCTGCAAAACCACAACAAAATGAGCCCAAGCTCTTTGCTGTCAGTGATCTTATGAAATAAAAATAACCTGTATGCTCGCCGCCAGGACTTTTAAGCCTGATTACGCGAGCTTACAGCACATTTTCTCCTCTCCGCCACGTTCGCGGCGCTCCCAGCAGGAAGGTTCTCCCTCCGGGTCTGATAAAAAAGCTTTTATCTTGGTGTATTTTGCTGCACTTCTTAATGGCACTTCCCGTTGGAGTGGCATCAGGCTGTAGCAACAGTGTGCTGTGGAACATGTGGCTGAAAGGACGTTTTCATTTCCTCTGGTCTGATGAACGATGGCGATTGTTTTGAACAGGAAGTCGGGCATTCCTGCCGGTTTGAAAAGGCCAATCCGGTTATGATGGCAATTGAACCGATTTTTATCAAGGCAAAGACTGCATGATGGCAGACACCACAAAACAATTGACCTGAAAAAGCATCTGATAAAAACTAAGATGAGATACAGATAGACAGATCGATTTAGCATATACAGCAAACTAAATTATTAGGAAGAGATCAGTTTTAGATATCTAATTTTTTTTTTTTTTTTACTTCAGATTGAGAACTTCACAAACAATTTGGAAAAGCTCAGCAGACGAGGCAGAAACTATGCAAGCTTGTTTATACAACGTCTGAGTTAGTTTGAGGCCCACCTGCACATCTACTTCTGGGCTAAACCTCAAGCACAGCTTTAAGAGACGTGGTGACAATTCATTAGATGAGGTACTTACTCAGAGGAATCTATGAAGTATATAACAAGGGCTCCGATGCTGAGAACGAACACGAGAACTACCTGGAAAACAAAGAGAGAAACACCAGCTTAATAAAATCTGAGATGACATTAGTTGTGATATAATTAACAAGAGAACATGTGTGTACATTTTCATAGAGCGAACATCTCAACAAGATGACATCGAAACAGCTGATTCTATCTAATATCTGCAATTTTGAAGATAAAACAAGTTTGAGTAGATTATTTTTATGGAATTAGCACCTTTACCACACTTTCTCTTCTAAAATATTTATATGCTGCATTACAAACAACTAACACTTTATTTTAGGGCTTCTATTTATTTCAGGGCATCAATAGATGCTTAAAAGATTTATAGAGTGCACTGCATGCTGCATGAGTAAATCATTAGCTGAGGAAGTTTTAATCCACAGAGAAAGAATTTCAGTTTTGAGCAATACTTGGAGAACTCATCCCTTCCCGTTTACCTGCCAGGAAATAGACACAAAAGAAACCAGCACATCATGACAACTGCCTGTAGAAGAAAAGCCCCAGTGACAGAATGTGGCTTCTTGTCGTCAAAGACACAAACAACAAATGAAGGATAAACCTGAGCCTGAAGCCTCAGCGGCCACAGTGGAGCAGACCTGCTATCGCAAGCCTCCTATCACAAACCAAGACATCGTTTTTAATTTGTCACTCTACCTCTTTGTTGCAGGAAGGATGCAAGTGAATGACACCAAAGCCTGGCAGAAGCTCAGAGGCTTTTCAGGGCAGAGTAGGAGGAAGGTTGAAAGAATCTCATGATGTGATAATGTTGAGAGAAAATGAACTACTAGTAAATTACGATATGGAACAGGACGTAAATGGTTTAATTTAAAACACAGAAGTGATATTTATCAGATGGCTTTCTATTGTGTATATGTATAATATGTTCCATGATTACACACAGTAAAGGTTAAATAAGACAAGTTTATTTGAAGAGCGCCATTCATGCATAAAATAACAGTTATTTTGTAGGGAAAAAAAGGAGCAAAGGTGAAGAAAATTACATCAAAAGCAAAAATACATAAAAAAAACACTTTTTAGATTAATTAAGGTTTCTGCTCCAGAAACATAAAGTTGCAAGTCAAAAGAATTGAGCAAAAAAAAAAAAGACATCTTTTGGTCACTTTCCTATCATTCCATATGGTTTTGTGACCAGAAATATCTTGAAACATAAAACATTTTTTGTGTAAGTCTAGGAAAAGTAAAGAAGCTTCCTTTTAACTAGCAGTGCACAGCTAGCTAAAACGACTAAACCCTGAAATGACTTTAACCTGCAGTGATGGAATGATATGATATTTGTGCAATTTTAAAACTGAACTTTCTGTTAAACCTTTAACATTGGAAACTGGTTCATGTCTGCTGCAAGATAACAAACTTGAGATTCAGGAGTGTCAGTCAGGACAGACAAGGAGTTGTCAAGTAACAACGCTGACACGATAAGGCTGAAGGTGAAACTTAATTACTGTCTTGTAGACCGAAGGGAATCCAACTGAACTGTAAGTAAAACTAGTTAAAAGTAGGATAAACAGAGAAAAAAGGAAACTTGTAAAATTATTCAGAGGGTGAAAAACAAGTTTGAGATGTTTTATTTAATTAATGATAAGTGCACCAGAATCCACACGATAAAGCTGAAAGGTGTTAAGAGGAAAAAGATGGAAGATTATCAGAAATGGTGAACAGAAGGCAAAACTTTTATTTAATCCAACTGGAGTTCTATAAAGTTGGTTTAAAGCAACTTAATTATAGAAGAGTTACTGACTTTTTATGCTTTGCATTTTATAGACCAGCTGTTACAAAACCAGCTCTCTGTCTTTCAGCTTAGAAAACAGATATTTTTAGTCTGTTACATGTGCGCCTCCGCCACCTCATTTTTTAAATCAAAAGCGGAGCAGCTCAGATATATTGTTCTGAATAGACTGTCCTGATTTTCTCCTTCAGACCTGACCTGGAGAGACAATGGCATGAACAAAAAGGTTTCTGACGGACAGCAAGACAAATGTTTTACATCCAGAAATACATTACCGGGTTATCACAGCCCCCGTCTGTCTTTCATCTGTTTAGAAATGACACAATGGCCATCCTGAACAAGAAACCAATGGGCATGCATAATGAATAAGGCCAGCCTAATTCATTTCCATGAAGTAAAATTGTATTGTCAACCTGCAGCCGCTGATGGCTGTGTAATGACAAAAAGCTTCCGCATGTATTTTTAATCAGCTCCTCTCCTTTGAAAGCCCGCAAATCTCTTTATGTCTTTGCCCATCTCAGTTTAAGGAACTGGAGACGATGTTTGGTGCAACCCTAGAAATGCTAATGCCACCAGCAGACAGCGATCCAGCTGTGGTGGGAAGCAAAGAACAAATGCCACGACAAGCAGCCGTGAATGGGCCTGTCAATCAGGTGACGGCAGATGGTGCCAGCATGCAACATTCGTTTCGGTCAAATAACCACGCACCACATCTGTATCTCCGGCCGCCAGCAGACGGCTCCGCCCTGGAGGGGGGCACGGCGAGCTCAGACTCACGATTAGGACCAACCGCTGCATAACAACTGAAGAGAGCTGCCAAGACACACTCAGCCCAATCTGTAGCCCACTTATTGTTGTCAACACACTCAGCAACCGATGTTGATGGCAGTAAGAGAGAAGCAAAATGACGTACAGTAAGAGAAAACAGCAACGTTTAACAAAGGTGATTAGGAACAAGATTATATGCAGAAATATTTCAACCCTTAAATATTGGAAAATTTTTATCATGATACAAAGTGATACATGTTATGAGATTACCCAGCGCAAAGACGTGCATGATTACTAAAAGTTATGTTGTTTTCAAAAATTTATTTATCCCCTCTTATACTGAAATATCCAAATAAAACCCAGTGCACAGTTCAGGCAGGAGAATATCTACATAGAAAAACTATTAGTTATGCACTGAACAAACCCGGAAAACAATAAGGCGTGTCGTAATATGACAAATTTTGATTAAAAAAAAATGACTGGCTGTCGACAACCACATTAAACAAACACATATGCAAGATTTGTGATGGGTAGAAATAAAATTAAATAAAAAGGGTGCAATTAAGGTTTCCAGGTATTTGTCTTCAGGGTTTAAAATGTAAATCTAATCTAAAAGTATCCTGACACTTTGCCTCGTGGCCATGAGCTCAACTCTACAAACGTCTAAGACAAGATCTACAAATAAAACCGACAAAAGGAAAAATGAAAAGAGCTTTACTTGTGTGCTAAAAGGATTTAGCGCAAGTTGTCTAGTTAAACCATACACTTTTGACACATGCCTTTTCAACGTGTGAAAGAATTAATAAATTTCTTTTTTTTTTTTTTTTGGTCTTTCTCTGGATATTTTTTAACCAATGGTTCTGCTTATTATGCACAGGAGTCCACCAGGAGTTCACCAGCAGGTTTCAGGGGCTTGAAAGTCAATCTGCAAATATCAAAGAACCCACTCATGCTTCTCCCCTCTTCCTGGAGTGTGACTCACCATTGAGCCGCATGAATAGTCTGCCAGAGTGACAAGGAACTGCATTTAGGCTGGAAAAATCACTCTAACTGTCTCTGCTGAGGGGAACTTGTATTTATGAATTGGAGCTCGATTCCATTTCAGTTTGAAGTTTGAGGACAAAGACTGTCACAAAAGAGAAAGAAAAATACCCAATAGAGAACTCTCTTTCCAGAATACAACCGCTCAACCCCAAAAAGAAGAATTTGCACAAGCTAAGGAAAATGCTGTGAGCTGCAACACTGGTGTACATAATGAAAGAATGTAAAATGCTAAAGCTGAAAGTGAATGAGTCTACTGATTGTTGAAGTTTGCATATAGGCACAACTAGCTCCAGCTAAAAGCCATTGCTTTAAATCTTGTGGTGCTGCATAGGATCTTTTTTTTATTGCGTATCGTCATGTGTATTGCTTCGAAATTTGGTTGTTTATCTACTGAGGAAAATTAAGTCGAGGAAAGTACTATATGATGTACATCACGTCATTTAGCCCTAAAAAGTCACTTCCACTTCAACCTTCCTTTTTAGTGAAAGGAAGGTCAAATAGTTAAACACTCTCAGTCATTTAGCTCGTACACTGAGAAAGAAATCGCTGTTGCAGCTCATAACTGTGCTGTCCATAATGATTAGCTGCAAGAGGAGTGTTTGACATGAGTGGTTACTGATTGTATCACTACTGTGATTCGCAGACATAGTAGTTTTGTAATGAGAGGGAGGAAACACCTACCGTATTTTCCGGACTATGGAGCGCACCACACTATTAGCCGTAGCTACACAGTTTTTTGAAAAGAAATTTAAATGTACATGTATAAAGGGCTATAAGCCGCTGCTATCTCCCCCGATCTCGGTTTCCCATCAGGACCCAGCAGAGGGCAGCAGAGGGCTACGTCCTAATAAACCAGCTGGATTTATTAAGGACGAATACTTCCGTCTCCAAAGCCGAACCATGGTTTCGTTCACACCGAGCTGACGTGCAACGGCTCTATTTCCCTCCTATTCTGCCGGTTCGATAGCCCTCAACTTAAAAGCTGCATCATACGAGTTTGAAGAAATCTCTCTGTCGTGCCTACTGCTAGCATTTCCTTGTTCTAAATGAAAATTAGCACTTTCTTCTTTGATTTCTAATTTTGACTTCCAATAATTCACTTCCTGCTAAAGAGCCTCCTGGCGGTTGAAGAAAAATCCACAGATAATCCGCACCGAGCTAGAAGCCGAGTGGTTCAACATGTAGGAAAAAAATAGCTGCTTATAGTCCGAAAAATACAGTGTTTATTTTCACAAAACGCACCCTTGTTTCCTGCATAGAACATAATTTGGAGGAAAAGGAGCACTTTTTATTTATTTTGTCTATTCAAAAGAGTGACACAATCAGTGACTGCTTACAACTTTACAACAAAACCTTTTGTTGTGAAAGCAAAACCAGTGGCTCAGTTATGTTTAGCATTTTTAAGACTTAGATTTTCAGGCTCTAAGAAATGATGATAATTCATAGCCACCATAATAAATGTTCCTCTCAAAATAAATAGTGTGCCCAGTATTTGTAGACGGGTCCAATTTGAGAAAGTAATTTAAAAATCAACCTGTTATTCTAATGATACTCTTCTAACTTAAGAGAAAACTATAAATACATGTCTCCGAGTGATATTTTTAATATCGTAGCAGGTTCCCCTACACACCATTAAAGAAACAGATGTCAACTTCCTGCAGTGTGTGACCTACTGTTCCTGTTCGGTTGACAGCAGTCTCCTCTACAGCACACTGGTTTCCCAAATAAAATCACCTCAGGTCTGTCCTGGTGAAAACCAGCCAGTCCATCTGTCTGAGCTAAAATGAACCATAAATTAACTAGTGATGGCCAGCATGTGAAAATAATGTGGGAAAATAATGAACAGCACAATTACAAAGTATTTCAAACCTGCTGATTTAAAGCCAAAACTTCTATTTGAAAAGTTAACATCAAGTGAACCAACACTAAAAATATTTCTGCATTAAAAGCCAAAATGGTACGCATTCATTTTATTTTCTGCTTTTTTTTGGTACAAATTGCACATGTAAATATAAACTCGACCTTTGTTTTTCTTTATTTAAAATAGTGAAAGATTGTGCCTTGAAGAGACAGCTGTGCCCCCCCATGTCAGACCTGTTCGCTGGCTGTTTCTGCATGTGGCCCCCTGCCTGTAGTGACAGGCAAACACACAACATGCATACTAATGCGGTCTCAGATAGTCCTACTGAAGCCTGGCGCCCTCCTCAAGCCTGATCATAATATAACCTACTCAGCATGCGCTTCATCAACAATGTCCACCTCATCCGCTGGACAGGAAATATGAATGGACTGTCAAAATCACAGCATCAGTTTAACCTTTACGTTTTTTGTGACACCGAGTTGACCCTGACGAGGCCAAACCATAGAGCTTTTATAAAACAAACACAGGAGTCTGGGCTAAAACCTACACACACCTATCACCATAGATGTTTTCAGGATGAGTTGTTTCATTTCAAACCATTCTTCTTTTTTTTTACAAAATGCCTAAAAATAGCACTTTTAACCCTGAATAATATTAGAAAGTTGGTACAAATATAATGCAGAGTTTTAGGAGAAGCAGTCCTATTTATGATATTAAATAATACGTGTACATTTTTAACCTCCAAGTAGTTCTCATCTGTTTCAAAAACCTTAAGTGAACTTCCAACTTTGTTGTTGTCCAAAGCCTTTTCAGCTCTAATGTGTTCCTCTGAAACTCCACTGAAAATCTGTTCTCAGATGGAGATTACTAATTATATCACTGATGAAGTCAAAAGATTTTACTGAGTTAAGTTGGCAAAATTATTTTTATCGCTAAAAAATAGGAAATTAAAACATTACTTTATTTTCGATTCAAAGTCAGTATTTTGTGTTCATCTATCAAATAAAATCGCAATCAAAATTGCTGATCTTGTAATTTCTCAAGATCTAGGCATGGATATTTCTTCAAAGGAACGGTACATTTATTAAAGCGGCAAACTGTTGTGTTGTCAAAACATGTCGCATTCCTTTACAACTGCCAAGATTACAGAGACGATTAGATAATGGGCTGCTGTCTGTGACGCCAGCAGCAGAAGGATGACAAGTCATATACAGGAGATGATCAGTAGAAAGGTGGTTGAGTGTGGGTGAAAAATAGCTCATCATGTGTCATTCTGATCATTCTAGAGCTGCTTTGGCAAAAAGTGATGCACGAATGAGGATTCAAGGATGCAGAGAAGAACAGGGTCTATGTGTCACAGTTCTTGACGCTTTACTGGTTTCATCGAGGAGCAGAGACTAATCAGGAGGAAGAAAGAAATGGAAAAATGCAAAACCTGACACAAACGGAATAAAAATCCTTTGTTGTCTTCTTAAAATCCCAGAGCATAAAAGGTACATTAACTTTACACTATCAAATAAGATTAACAAACAAATTGTTCACCAGCTGTATTTCTAGCAGCAGCCAACAAAGAAACCACAAACCTCAGTGGTCGATGTGATTAAACCCAACTAATCTGACATTATTCAAAGAGCAACATAACAAATCATTTCTCTTATCTCTGAGTAGCCATTTGCAGCTTGCAGAATAAAACGTAATTAAAACATCTCAGTAAAGGAAGCAGTGAAAAGAGGGTGATAAAGCACAACAAAAGGGGACATTTCCTGGGGGGATTCATCACTCAGTCCAACAGCTTTGATCGTTCCATTACAGTTAAGCTGAAAATCAGCTGTTTCCCAGCAAAGAAATTAACCAGCTTGTCTCCAGAAATTCTCCCTAACGACTTCATAAGCTCCTCTCTGTGTTCCTGTTTGATAAAATTTTGCACTTTTTTTTTTTTTCAAACTTTATGTCAATAAAAAACATCTACAGTTGAGAATTATATTCATTTTCACACCTTATTTTTCTATAAATCTGTTTAATGTGAAACTGGAGATGTTGACTTGGAAGCCGTGTTGTGTTTATTTATAGTTGTTAAAATAGGTGTAATTAAAACAGAGATAAAGTCTGAATACATCAATTCGCTGAACCTGGACAGCAAAGCAGTTCTAATTAACGTAGCACGTGCAAGAAATAATAATGGTTGAATTAAATTATGCTTCAACAGTTCAAGATAACTTTAATACACTCCATCCTAAATACCATCATTAACAGGGAAACAATAAATCAAGGCCAAATCATTGAAGTCATTACTGCTTCTAGTCGATCCATCATTGCTCTAGGCTATGAAGTCGATCCATACAGACATTTAACATCTTTATTATTTTCAAAACTTTTAATTGAAAGTATAAAAATCAGCTATTAATTATTGTGATGTTTTTAAGCTAATAAAAACATTTACCCCACAAAAACATAGACATAAATTATCACCAGTTAATGTCAAATTTCTGCACGAACCCAACAGGTGATGCTTTTATTTTGAAAAACTATTAGTGTCCTTGTGGTAACGTCAGCAACACTTCAGGATACCAAACTGTCCACTCCTTTACTGCGTTGGTTCAGGTTTACAGGACTGCACTTTGAGGATCATTTTTTAAATGATAAGAAACCCAACACTGCATCAACATTTAAAAACCAGCTACAGTCTGGTGTGGCATAAATACGCTTCGGTGAAACAGAGGAGACACTAAAACGTTGTCGCTTCAAATCACGCCAATACATAAAAGTGCTTTACTTTTACTCCCGATCACACGGGACAAGGCTTGCTAAAAGTGATTCAAGTCCCAGACCTCCAGCCTGGGTCGAGTTGAAAGATTTTCATTATGCAACTTAATGAAACTCCAGTCTCAAGGTTACAATGATGTTTTGGGTTCAGGCAAGAGGAGCAACATTAGCTCATTTTTCTGACAATGGTGTAAATGGTCCCGGTCATTGAGACACTTATTGAACAGATTGAATACAAATGAATTGATCTTTAACGTGGTTCTGCAGAACTTTGTGATAGGCTGAGGAAATATTTCATCATTCTAGATCAGGTTTTGCAGTAAACTTGTCCAGGAGAGCTGCAATCAGGAGCGCTGATCTATTTCTTAGCCTTCACAAACCTTCGCACCCTTTGTGCATTTGAATATTTTAGAGCACAGCCAACAGTGCTGCTGTGATTCAACTCAAACTGAACAATTGTCTTTCAGCAGGAAATCCCCAGAAAACCCACATCAACTCAGTGGGTGTCTGGAGTGGATGGATGTAACACTCAGCCTGCATCGTTTCAGGAAGCTTTCCAGGAGGTGCACATTCGGTAGAGAGTGCATTACCTAAAGCAGGCTATCATCATCTTCTTTTATCTCGGTGACATTCTCACGATTGAAAAAGTTGGGATTAAAATACTTTTTCTACTCATCTGTAGAGTAAGAGCGGATAAATCACGATTTCTGTCAGACTTCCTTCAGAGCCATGAGTAGGAAATTCCTTATTACTGAACGGTGCAGAGGAAAATTATTCCTAATTTTACCTGGAGTCTACTGGCATCTCAGGATTGAACCTGAAATTTTCTAATCTGTAGGTTTCTTTTTGATATATATATATATATATATATATATATATATATATATATATATATCAGTGACGTGCGGTGAGGTTCATTGCTGGTGAGGCACT
>CAEGAF010174334.1:0-29811 GCA_903067075.1 Micropoecilia bifurca | reverse complement strand
TATAAATTATTGGTCATTATCTAAACAAAATGCTTAGCAATTGTCAAGAAATATCAGAAACAAAACCTTGAGTTACAATTTCTCAATTCCGGTCCTCAGGCCCCCCTGCCTTGCATGTTTTAGGTGTTTCCTTTCTGCCACACACCTGGACTGCATTTTGTGGGTGATTAACAGCCTTCTGCAGTTCTTGATGGCTGCAGAAGTCATGCTATCATTTGAATAAGCTGTTCTGGAATAGGCATCTGAAACGCGCGGAGCAGGTGCGCCTGAGGGCTGGAATTGAGAAGCACCGAGTTACATCTTTCGCATTGAAATTCTCAATTTGAATTTGCCCTTGTAGGATTCAGATCTGTTTATTTCAGACTGATCCAGTTCATTCCAGTTTTGTTCAATGATAGATCCTAGACCACACAGTACGATTATTTGAAAGTACAACTACTTAATTTCACGTATTCCCACCTGTTGAAGACGAATCCTGTATTCCTGATCAACAGAAGCAGATGTCTCGTTTTGAGCGGATGTCTTGTTTCTTTATTTCTCTCGCAGCTGTTATCCGGTCCTGCTGGCTCCAGATCTCAAGAAATCGCTCTTAAAAGACAGAGGAGGAAGCAGAGGGCGCAAGTTCCTCGTCCCGAGGTTCCTGTCGAGACCGAGCAAGTTCAAGGACAAGTGAGTCCTCAGGATCAATACGCCTGATGGGGACAAGCATCGATCCGTCTTAAAAGTGTCTGGTTCTACCCACTCTTTTGTTTTCTTCTCAGCCACAGCTTATCTCCCCACTGTGCCAGGAGTTTCGCCGAGCAGGAGGCCCGCGGATCAAGCACGTGTGTCGCGCCGCCTCCGTGGTGCTGGGCCAGCCCCGAGCCATGGTCGCCGACGACATTCCCCGACTGAGTGCCTTGCCTCTGCATGAAAGATCTGGCATCTCCCCGTCTGCTATAACTAAAGGTTGTCATGATGATGATCGTCAGCATTTTGTTCCATAGGACGCTGTCTTGATTCCTGTGAATGTAGTGTTGTAAATTTAGGAGTTAATTTCTCCTTTTTAGTTATTTTAAATTGTCTGACTGGGTTTAAAGTGACTGAAATAATAAGAGTGATTACTTATTTTATCAAAGTAGTGCATGTCCTTTTATAAAATAACCACCATTATTTCGTTTTAACAAAATCAAGTATGTTCTTTTGATATGACCTGCGAAGAAACACACACTTAAAAGAGCTGAATTATTAGTTCCCAGAAGCCTCTTTGTCATGCACAGAGGCTCTTAATAACAATGATCAAACATTGTATGAAGCTTAGTATTATTTGTACATACAAATGTAACAAAAAGACCAATTTTGTTAGGTATTCCTGTATGTTTTTATGCAGTATCTTCATATAATAGACCCTGATGGTACAAGGGTGGAAAAAACTTTTGATTTACATCATTTTATTTTCTTTTTGTCATCAGGGTACAGACATCGCACACTTTCCATTTTGACAAATATAAAATATTCAGATAATTAAAATGCAATTATTGTCTATTTTAGAAAATATATATATATATAACGTGTATTTTTAAACTTGGTAGCGTATCTTCTGCCCTCCCCCAAGTGTTTCTTTTGTGTCTCTAAGCAAATAGGTTTAGCATAACAAAAGGCAATAAATAACCTTTTCGTTTGTGAAAGGTTATGACCTCTTGATTCGTTTCTCTTCCCTGCAGATATTGGGTCTCCATCAGAGTCGGACAGCCCAAGCCTGTCGGATCCAAAGGCAATAAAGTCGAAAAAGCCGTCCAGTTTCACAAAGAAGAAGGGGCTCGGGCCGTTCGGGTACCGCTCTCGAAGGTGTGGCGTTTGCAAAGGGTGCAACCACGAAGATGACTGTGGGAAGTGCATCAACTGCCTCGACAAGCCTAAGTTTGGTGGCCCCAACACCAAGCGACAGTGTTGTGTGTAAGTTTAGCATAAATGTGGGGCTGTTGCTTTATGGTGCAGTCTTCAGAAATAATTTTCCTTTTTTTTTTGCTTCTACCCCAAGGTATAAGAGGTGTGATCAGATTGAAGAGAGGAAAGCACGAAGACTCAGTGGCAGAGTGGCTCCTAAAAGTATTTTGCTGCTTTACTTTGCAAACCAAAATATGCCATTTTTTTTCTTTTCTCTTTTTTACCATGCACTGTCCGTTGCAATCCATTGCAATGCTTGTTAATTTTGCTTTTCTGCTTGGGTAAGGTTCGTCTAAGCGGAGGCGGTCATCTCTCAGCGGGGGGTATTCAAGCAATGACGAAGGGAACGAGGGCGGCGGGGACTCGCCATCTGGTCCCAACACAGACGGCCACAGTCCGTCAGTAAGGAAGCAGCCAAAGCGTGTGGTGAAGCCTCGAGTCTATTTTGACCTGGTGGATTATGACTCTGATCTCGACGACAAAGCTTTATCTAGCTCTGCCTCACCAGCAAGAAGGAGGGGAGCTGGGCCGCGCTTCAACCAAGGTAACCTGAGATTCCGCAAGCCACCAACTTGTAATAACAGCAACAGTTGCTTTATATTGTAGTTTCTTAATTTCTATCGTAAGTTTTCTTCTGTTCTAAAGACTTTGTCTTTCTGGATGGATTCTTCGAAGACTTTTCGGATGATGAAGTCAGACACCGTAAATCCAGTTCACATCGGGTACCACAGGTTCGACGGAAACCTGAGAAGGTGAGCAATAAGAATCCAAACTCTCAGATCGTCTCTGGACTACAGTAGGCGGCTCTTTTGGAAGCTTCATCCAGGTTAAGACTAGAACATTTGGCTTTGGAGTTTTGGTTCTGAATCTAACTGCTAACGTGAGAAATTTAACCAGATGAGTCAATTTGGTCAAGTACAGTACAGACTTGGGGCGTGCAACAGCCAACGACTCAGTAAAGTGCGTTAAAGTAAGCAAATATCATATTTCAACACACTCCTTACACATGAATATATAATATGCGTTTATATTATATAAAATAAATGCAATTCTTTTGTACGTTTCCGCCACATAAAAGTCTTAAATTTGAGTTGGTGAAACTTACGGAAACCTTGTGACGATCATTTACACAGGAGGTAAAAGGTTGTGTGTCACCAATGATCTTCCCTTTGTGAAACGTACTGAGAACAGAACATTTCTGTCAGAGAAACTGCCTGATATGATAGTAAAAGCAGTTTAACGAGCTAAATGCCATAGAGGTTTAAATAAATAAGTGAATTGATCTTATTTGACTGGTTACTGCATCTTTACATTGTCAGTAGATGTTTGGTGGCACATCACCTCGTATGTCTACTTCCTGTTTCTTTTTGCGTGTGTACAACTCTCAAACAAACGTAGCTACGGTTTTAATCTTAAAGATGGTAAAAAACAACCTTGGTTTTGACCTTGGTGTCCAAAATTCTGAATTTACACTAAATATAGTCGCCCAATAATCATCAACTGCAAATTTGGTATAAACAGTTTTTGACCTTTGTGATAAAACCCTAATTGAGAAACTGTCCCTTTAAGGCTTAATTACAGGTCTTTGGCTATTCAGTGGTTGCCACTGAACTTTGGATTTTTGATTCACTTTGTTAATACAATTGTTGCAGACAAAGCAGAAGTTTCTGAATGTCTTCAACTCTATAGTCACGTTTTTTTTAAATGTTATTAAAGGCAAGTTTTATTTTAAAAAGTAAAAGAGAAAACATGTTCAAGTCTTTGTTAATGTTGGCTTTCTCTCTCAGGCCCTTTCATCTCAGGCTCCCTTGGAGCAGACTCCTCCCAGTGTCCTGGCTGCCCTTGCTCACGGATTTGAAGAGCGAGAAGTCGAGTCTTCTAAACCAAGTCACAAAATCAGAGTGGACTTTAAGGTAGAGACAAATGTCTTCTTGCAGTGCAGTATTAATTGTTTTTTTTGTTCTTTTTTAAGAATAAGCTTCCTATATTTGCTGTCTTTAAGCAGCTTCTATTCCACACAGGCTGTTGCAGAATTTAAATATACAAGTACATGTTAATTGATTGAAAAAAAGTAAAATACATATGTAAATTGATTAAGCAGAAGGATCTATTTTAACTTTTTTATTTTTATGAATTCTGAAGACGAATTGAAAACCCTAAATTCAATTTCGCTAGAGCAGAAATAAAACTCTGTCCATGATTTGAGCTCCATGCTTGGTTGCAGCACTCAACCAGCTTGACAACTTATAAATTGTCTGTAAAGGTTTGATCAGGTGAATTTGACATCTTATTTGTCATTAGCCTGGTCATTAACCAGGCGTTGGTGTCATTGCTGGTGGGAGCAGGTTCTAAATCCTGCTGGAAAACGAAAGCTGCCTCTCCAGAAAGCTTGAACGGCTGTTAAAGTTCCTTGTAGGCTGCCATGCCGACTTTGGACTTGATGAAAGGCAGTGGACCGGTTCCAACAGATAATGTGACTCCCTGAGTTATCACTGACTGGAAGCTTCACACTCGACCTCAAACAGGTCACTCTTTCTCTCGACTCAGGCTCTGGGGCTCCTGGGCTCTGGGACCTTGATTTCCAAATCAAATGTAAAACTTTCTTTCTTTTTAAAATTGACCCACTGTTCCCAGTCTTCTTCAGCTTTGGTATTCAGGAATGGCTTACCATGTCCAGCAGGCTAAAGCTTGTATCTCTAGTGCAGATGGACCTTTTGTGACCTTACTTTTTCCTCTCAATCAACTTTCTGTTGCTATAGAAACAGTCTCTTTGACAACTTCTTAGTCAGCAGTTCACCCCAAGATTATGTTGGCCATAACAAAGTTGTGTTTATTAAAAATCTATCTTATTTTGGGGGTTGTGTAGCTCAGTTCTAGAGCAGGTGCACCACACAGAGTCTAGAGTCCTCGGTTCGATCGCCAGGCCATTTTCTGCATGTCTTCCCTTTCTCACTATTCTTTAGCAACAGTTGAATATAATGTAACCAAAAATTATTTTAAAAATTACTCTTTTCTTTTCACTTATGTAATATTTTAATTAGTTGAAAAACTGAATGAATCTGTGTAGTATCGGTTTCATTTCCCAAATAAGGTTAGTACGTCACATTTTAGTAGCATTTTCATTTATTGAGATTCACCGATAAAATCCAATGAGCAAGATAATGCTATTCCATCTATACCCAGTAGGGGTCAGTATTTGCTTTCAATTGACCAAGTTATTGACTTCAGGACTTCTCCTGAAAACAAAATAGGAAGTATATTCTAGTCTGATAGAAACAATGTAGCAAACAAATGCTTTAACTGGACTGTACCCTTAAGTAATATGTGTTCCTATTGGTCAGTGGCGAGTCCTGTACTAATAACCGTAATTGTTTCTATTTATTGTCTCACCTTCAGGAGGACTGTACCTTGGAGAACGTCTGGAATATGGGCGGTTTAAGTATATTGACCTCTGCACCGGTCATGCCTCCCTACGTCTGCTTCCTTTGTGCAAGTAAAGGACAACATGAGGTGACTGCTCAGTGCTTTCTGCTCTGTTTACATTTGCAAAGGGGAAACTGTTAGCCTCTGTGTGCACTGGTAAACATATGTCAGCTGTGTTTCACATTGACATGCTCACAGTATTAGTGAACTTTCCTTTGAAGGGGGTGTATTTTTATTTATTTTTTTGCAGATGTTGTACTGCCAAGTATGCTGTGAACCCTTCCACCAGTTTTGCCTTGAACCCGCGGATCGCCCATCGGAGGAGAATAAGGAAAATTGGTGCTGCAGGCGCTGCAAGTTCTGCCACGTGTGTGGAGGGAAGAACAAACTTTCCAAGGTACAGAGTGATGGAAATGCTAACTTAGCTGCTGAAATTCTAAAAAGACCATTTTCCCATTATGTGTCCTTCACATTGTTTTCACAGCCTTTACTGGAGTGTGATCGATGCCAGAACTGTTATCATGCTTCCTGTTTGGGACCGAACTATCCCAAGCAAAACAAGAAGAGGAAGGCCTGGGTGTGTTCTAGGAAGCTTTGTTTTGAACACTTTTAGGTAATTTTTTTTTTCCTTTCCAGCTAATATGATATTTTCCTGTAGGTTTGTACAACCTGCATCCGATGCAAAAGCTGCGGTGTGACACCAGGGAAGACCTGGGATACTGACTGGAACCATGACAAGGGCCTCTGTCCAGACTGTTCAAACCTCTTCGACCAGGGTGAGTGGGGAGTTAAACTCTGCAGCACGTTGATCGATTATTAAACCAGCTGCTGCTTTCAGTCATAATTATTCATGTTGTTTGCTATGTGTCTTTTTTTGTTTGTTTGTTTCTTTCTTTCTTTCAGGTAATTACTGTCCAATCTGCTTCAAGTGTTACGAAGACAACGACTACGATAGTCAGATGATGCAGTGCGGCTCCTGTAACCACTGGGTACACGCCAAGTGTGAGGATCTAACAGGTGATTTTTATTGGATGAAATCATATTTTAGTGTTTATAAACGATACTCCTTGTCATAGACTGTGCCTTGCCTATAATTATGTCATGCTTTTTTAAACATGACATAGTAAAAAATTAATTTTCCTTGCAAAGGAAATTTTGAAAAGGTGCCAGTATGTTGTAGAACTACGATTTGCAGCAGTTAAAGCATCAGTTTCCTTGGCGTATGCCTCTATAATATTGAGACCATTTTCACGTTATTAATAGAGGGATTATTTATAAACGCTGCAGATGTGTGCTCAACTTAACCGCAGAAAGAGGCGGGCTGGGCTTTAAACACTCTCCCGCATTTTTTAACGTTAGCTAGCAGTGTACTACAACCGTTTAACACAGCGTGATACAATAAGTTATGCTACAAAATTGACATCAGTGAATCAGATGCATCTTAAATGCAGGTGAGTTGATACATGACGAGAGCAAATGGCCCAAACGTCAGACATTACTTTCTATCAATGTAAAAGCAATTTGTTCACTGAAATGTCATCAGCTCTTAATGAGACACGTTCAGGTCCTCTCAATAAGACAAACGTATACATGGTGAGCAATAGGGTTACTGTACCGTTTTTGTAAAATGTAAGAATTCATATTTAGTGTCTAAGGGAAACGTAAAATAAAATAATCTTAGTTTGGTCACAATTGGAGGGAAAAAGAAGATGTACCTGTACCAATGGAGGCAGGCGATGAACTGAAAACTGATTAAAACTACACAATACCTGGCTCTGGTTGGACACAGACTTAAAGCCGACAGCTGGACAAAATGAATCAAAGAAGTGGTGATAAAACATGTTTCTTTTAATTGAAACAGTACAAACTGTAGCTTACATGCATTTGTAAAGTAAATAAAGTGCATCAAGTACCTGCTCTGAATAGTTTGATACCTTTTTAACGTTGACACTTAACATCTGAAGGAATCACTCTAAGCCTGATGACCTAATCACTCTCCCGGTGAAGCAAACAGTGAGTGAACAAAGTGACAGTTGGATGTTACGTTACTTGCGGATTAATATCGATTTTTTTCTAGGAAAGAAAATATCTATATATATCGCAAAATCGATATTATTACAGAGCCCTAGTTGAGAATGTTAAGAGCAGTTGTGAATTTACAGATATCTTTGCGAGACACAGAGGATGTTTGAACTTGACCCCGATTTACTGGTTAACCCTTTCAGACGAGCTGTACGAGATCCTGTCCAGCCTTCCAGAAAGTGTGGTGTATTCCTGCCGGCCGTGCAGCGTCACCCAGCCCAGCCCCTGGAGGGAGCTGCTGTACATTGAGCTCAGAGCTGGCGTGGAGAAGGTGTTGGCTTGCCTGCTCTCGTCTACTCTCACCCAGCACCTGGTCACATGCACTCAGGTAGTGGACCAAATTTTCCCTCCTTCATTAGTGAAACATGTGACAAATAAGGACTTTTTGTTTTGGGTTTTTTTCTTTTTTTTACTTGAGCTTAAAATATCTTTAAATTAAAATTGTGCTAGGCTGTTTCTGTTCTGAAATAGGGGAGCTATACGTAGTAGGTGGACAGAAAGGCCACTGAAACCTGTGAATGTATTGGTTCCGTATGTGCAACGGTTTTCTGTTTCAGTGTGAAAAGTGGGTTGACCCTGACAGTGGAGTTGAAAACCAGCCGGCCTGTGACCTCAGAGCCGTCGGCAAAAAGTTTGACAAAGGCCTGTACACAACACTGGTGAGTACAGAAGTCATTTTTTATAATTTTTTAATGTTAACATTTAAGTCTGTTGATATTCGTGGCAACTGTACGGCTGTTGCCTACAATATAAAGATCAGATGCTTTCGAAGGCAGAGGTTCTCTTCCTCAAAGTTAATCTGGTTCTGACCTGTATCCATAACAATGACTTATAAAAGACATGACTATCATTTGCTGATTTGCAGAACTTAAGAAAAAACACTTCTGTATGTTTAAATATACTTGCACAACCACGACTCTGTGGGATTTTCCACATGTCAGTGTTTTACATTCGACTGTTTTTTTTTTTGTGGTTTAATTTTGCCATCATCACCTTAGGACTGTAAAGGTTTCTCGTGACAACTTGTCCAAAAATCTTGGACTTCTGTTTTTCCCTCACACCTTAAACCCTAAACATAATGAGTTTTGTCAAGTCAGAGGGTTTATGGAGTATTTTGCAATACATCTCTACGATGCAAAAGGTGGCATTCTCATGGAAACATCAGCAAATATTTCCTTCTCGTTGCCGGCAGCCTCAGGTTCTGCTTTTGCTCAAGTGGCTTTTCAGTTCATGATGGCACAGACTCTCCTGGAGAATTGCATGGTTGTGCATAATGTTTCATAAAATTATCAGAGTGAATAAAGCTTTGGCTTCAGTGACGTTCGTTGGATTAAAAAAGATTCTTTTCAAAGGCTGTAGGTGGTTGGGAGTACTTCTGGTTTGGTGACAGTAAACACTGAAATTCTGATTTGTCATATGACAAAGATTTCACATTGCTGTTTTTTCTTTTAAATTTATTTAAAATCTACCTTTTTACGGTTAATTACACTAATTGGTTTGATCGGTTTTTGCAAACTTCTAACATTTTTCCCATCTCCAGACGAAGGACACTTTTGTCTTATTCATAACACTTTGTTTTCTTTTCAAATCAGAAGCACATACATATGATTACATGCAGTCTAATCACATTAATGTTAGGGACTACTGACAATAGTTATAAGTAATTTACCATGGTTATGGTTAACTGCTGTTATGTGACCAGAGGTTCTTAGTTCAGAGTTTTAAGTTTGATTTCCTTCTTTAGCTTTTCTGTGTGATTCTAAATTTCCCACAAGTAACTGACAGTATAGATTATTGCAGCTGCTGTACGCACTGGGATTTTCCTTTAAATAAAAATAGAAAAGTCATTGTATATTTTTGTTATCCAACTCTCTTTACTATTAACAAAATTGTGCAGAGACATCTGCTGGCAGACAACAGCAGATATAAAAAAAAAAAACTAAAAAAAAAAATGTCAGACAGATTGGAAGGTACGCAGAAAACTATCACTGCACCTAACCTGCAAGTTCACATCTCTCAAATGTACATCATGTGCGCATCGCATAAACTTAAACCACTAAAGCAGCGAACACTTTTTTTCTTTTTTTTTTACACAAACGATGCAAATGCAAAATACAAATACAGACATGGAAGCAAAGCCTAGCCGCATGATCCACGGAAAGAGGAGGATGTTGACTCCCAGGTTCAGGTGGTGTCAGACGTCCAAAGGAGGAGAAGGTGAAGCAACAATGTTTGCTCAATTTTTACTCTTATTGGGGAATGTTTCAACTAGATTAAATTGTCTAACCCACAGTCTTAGTGCAATGCTCAAGAAGAGCGTCAGATGTCAGCTAACGGGTGACTTGCTAACTCTCTGGTTCAGGAAACATCAAAGAAGCTCATAACTGGCGGGAGGTTCAAACTCTGTTTGTTCATTTTTAGCTTACAGAAAAGGTGCCAAGCCACCAAATAAACAAATAAATAAAAGCAAGCTGACCAATAAAATTTAAGCTTTGGGTGCCCACCCACACACACTCAGATGTGCTTTGACACTTGAGATCTTTTTTTGACTCTCCACAATTTTGTTAATAGTGAAGAGGATTCGATAACTAAAATGTCAGAAATTATTCTTTTCTTTTTTGACTTTAAGGAAAATCCCAAGGTGGGCAGAGTGGGTGCAGCAGTACTGCAGGTGCTGCTGCCTTCCGATAATATCCTCCAGGCGTCTGCGCATATTCTGAACTTTAATCATAGAAAAGAGTTTGTTAAAGTTTTTAGATCCTCACATTCCTCTAACCTAATACAGACTGTCTCTGCTGCCGAGCTCTTGGAAAACACTTCATAACTTGTTTTTTTTTATTATTTATGTACCCAATACATAAAAAATGTGTTTTAAATTTTTTTTATAATTTACTTTTTTTAAAATTCTGAATATAAACAAATGTTATTACTTCATTGTAAAAACATTAAATAATTTATTTGGCAGTGCTCCGCAGGCACCGCGTTGGTGACCCCTGCATTATACTTTAACAAACACGTTCTTAATATCTCATCTACTTAATGTCTGCCCAGCATAAATTCCAGTCTGTACGCAGATGACATGAAATTCACATAGTTGGGTTTTATGAGCAGAGGGGAAACTGCAAGGTAGCTTTGTCCTGTCTGAAGGACAGACTGTTATTGTGGAAGTTTACCATCTGGATAGAGCCACCAACCATGGTGTTTACTGTTCTGGCTGCCAAACCAAGAGTAATCAGATACTCTGATGCAATGCTGCCCATTCCAACAAATTGACCAGCTGGTAACATAATAAATGGCCATTCAGCTGTATGTTTACTCACAAACAGCTGCTCTGCAACAAGCATCAGCTGAAGGACTGCGTTGCTCTTGTAGAATTTCTCTGCAAGTAGTGAAGCCTAAACATCTTCCAAAGACCAAAGTTGTTCCAAAGTTGTCTTTGGTTGTGTAAACACCCCTGCTTCTCTCCACTGCCTTGTGGTAACATCTGCTGCCATACGTCTCAGATGATCCGTTTGAGTAATGATAAAATGATTAAAAAAAAGTCACTTTTGTTTACATTTGTTTTATTCGTAATTTGATTATCAGGTGACTGTTCTACTACTCTGACCAATAACCTGGAATATCTTACCAGTATTATTTTTTCCTATGCTGAACATAGAAGAAGAAGTGCATTTATAAAGTTGGTTGAGTCATATTATAAAAATTGGTTGTGTAAAACAAAAGAGTTTGTTGTGTAAAAATCATATGATGATGATTTATAATCATCATACAATTTATAATCATAGGATTAGAAATGGCATTATAATCTCTGTGTTGGCGGCTCGTCGGCTTCCTTTTTAGATCTTTACATCCCTCTAACCTAATACAGACTGTCTCTGTAAAAGACTTCATAAGTTTATTTTTTTTTATTTATGTACCCACTCTGATGCATGACAATCCAGTTCAGATATTATATTACATATTTTATAATAAAGCATATTTAGATTGATTGATACGTCGAATGATCTGTAAAATCGTCCTTTGGAGTCTGAAGCCACAATCTGAATTATTGCTCCGTTTGGTGATTTATGCAACAGGCAGTCAACAAAGCCTATGTTTATTGTTTTGTTTTCAAATGTTTTGAATGTTAAGAATCTTCATGCGTGTGCTTAAACTCTAAATGGAAACATCTGTGGCTAAGTGAATCCTGGTGTTGTCGTCTTGAATAGAAAATGTTCCATGAAGATGTGGTTCAGGTG
Source organism: Micropoecilia bifurca (assembly GCA_903067075.1). Lineage (NCBI taxonomy): Eukaryota > Metazoa > Chordata > Actinopteri > Cyprinodontiformes > Poeciliidae > Micropoecilia > Micropoecilia bifurca. The sequence continues at coordinate 18,142 of CAEGAF010174334.1, read as the reverse complement.
ATACGAAAAAGGCTGGAGCAAGAAGACCACCTCCCAGAGGAGCAACGACCCACAGCCCTGGCGCGCTCTTACTACCTGAAGGTACTGCAAGACGCACAGTTCACTTCGGTTTCCTCCAGCTGTACACAGAGGGGGATTTGTTTTGCACTTAAAGCAAAAAGGCCTGTATTGTTGTGCTTTTGTGTAAAAATGGTAAATGGAAATGTTACTTCTTTTTAGCTCCTTGAAGAGGTGTTTAACTGGTTCAACAGCCAAGACCCAAAGCTGTGGAACCTTTCTACCAAAGACATGCCAGTGTGAGTAGTGATTATATATTCCTCGTCATAAATTGGCCCCTTCAAACAAGACTTACTTTCTTCAGTCTTCATGTGTCTGTTCATTTCATTATTTACACAGCTGCAAGTGTGAATTTGAAATGTTTTTGGTCTCTGTTCAGAGGGATGCTGTCGACGGCTGTTCACCCTCCCACGACAGAGCATGTTTATGCCCAGTGGCAGGAGAGGAAGGAGTCCAGGCCTCCGCTGGGCCTCCTTCAGGATGACAACGGACAGCAAAGCTTGGACATAAAGGAGGAGGAGGCAGCTACCCCCATGTCAGGGGACTCGGCGAGCCAAAACCATTTCAAAAATAGCCGAGCAGCCAAACTCAAAGGCAAGCCTCTCGTTCTGAGGTCACAGTGGAGGTTTTACGAGTGTTTGGGGCTCAAAGTGGTCATATTTGTGGTTTTCGTAGGGAAGAGAGGTAGACTTTCGAAAGCCGACTTGGACACAGGGTGGTCGAAAGACGACGAGAGGCAGTGCTCTCTGTGCCAAAAATATGGAGACCTCAAACCCAATGTAGGAAATTCAGTCATTTGCATTGTAGTTTTTTTTTTTCAAAGCTGCTCTCGCTGTGTTACCGGGTAACTTAGTGCTCTGTGTTTGTTTACCTGTAGGAAGCTGGCAGGCTGCTCTACCTGGGCCAGAATGAGTGGGCCCATGTCAACTGCTGTTTATGGTCCGCTGAGGTATTTGAAGAAGATAATGGCTCCCTGCTGCATGTGCACAGCGCTGTGACAAGGGGGCGATTGATGGTCAGTAAACAAATTTGTATGTACTGAAGCAAAATAAATAGAAATCTGAGTGTGTGTGTGGTCTGTAGCTGGTCTGTATATGCAGACCAGCTAACGAATATATTTATTTGTAGGAAAGAACATTTGAACTGTTTGCAGTTTTTGACTTGGCTTTATGCTTTCATCTTCCTCCCTGTCCTTCCTGCTGTCATCAGCGGTGTGAGCGCTGTAATCAGACCGGTGCCACAGTGGGCTGCTGCCTGACCTCATGTCAAAGCAACTACCATTTCATGTGTGCGCGCTCGCGGCAGTGTGTGTTCCAGGATGATAAAAAGGTCTATTGCCACAAACATCGACATCTCATCACCGGCAGGGTGAGTTCTAGACCTCTCTCCGAATGTCTCCTTTTGGGTGCAGCAACCATTTCGACCTGTGACACTAAAGTAACTTTCTTCTGTTGTCCAGATGATAACTGGTCAAGAGTTTGAAGTGAACCGTAGAGTCTATGTGGATTTTGAAGGGATCAGCCTTCGTAGAAAGTTCCTCACTGGAATAGAACCCGAACTGATCAATGTGATGATTGGTAAATAGTTCTATTTATATTTGATCTTGTTGCTCTCCTTATGTTATTTGGCTATGTTGTGCTAATTTTGGCCTAATAATCAATATTCCTCTTGTTTCTTTGCAGGTTCTCTGCAGATTGACAAGTTGGGTATGCTGTCTGAACTGTCTGCTAACAAAGGCAAACTGTTTCCTGTCGGTTTTCAGTAAGTTGCAATTTGCCTTTTGAGCTTTTAAGTGTGTCTGAAAATCAAATTTGCTGCAAAAAATATGCAAATTGAAATAAATATGAATAAATCAAATAAAAGCATGTAGAGGTGCAATTCAAGAAATCAAAACATAATATAAACATTTGATTTAATTTATGTAATTCACTGAAACTTGTTTTATGTCGATTCATTACACAAACATAATGATGTATTTAAAGCTTTTATTGCTCATGATTTTCAGTTTGACTAAACAGCGAAAATCTAAAGTTCAGCTTCTGAAAATTTCATGACAGGACTATGGTGTCCAGTGTATATATATATGGTTATTTTTTATATACTTTTACCTTTTGTATTTATACAAACCATTAATGTTGCCTTATGTGGTATATATTTATTTTCAGCACAATCTGAACCGTGCATATTTGTTTGACGGGGATGTGCTGTTATTGCACGTTAAGTCTTCAGTCACATAAAACCATAAAATTTGAGTTGGGGAAAAAAAGTTTCATTTTTCACAAAGGATTCCACAAACAATGTCACAAGACACCAAAACAACAAGCCCACATGACTTCTATGCCCCAGCCCCTCTATCATTTTCACAAACAAATAATTCAGTCTCTGACTGCGAGTCTCCGTCTTTCTCTTCCAGCTTATGAAACAAAAAAAGAGCTTCCCTGCCTGCTGAATTTCCGTTCTTTTCATCATCCTTGCATACAGACCTAATTTATGAATTAATTTAGTTAAAATGGTGCATGACTTTAGAACATGTGTTCATTTTTCAGGTGCTCCCTGTGGTACTGGAGTACGTTGAACCCACTACGACGGTGCAGATACACGTGTAAAATTCGGGAGGTCCGGCCTGTCGTACCAGAGAAGCCGGTTGAGGAAATGCCTGACCAAGGAGACAACCACACTATTGCGCACAGCCCACGTCAGCTACCTGGTGTGTGATGTAGCGATGAAAATTTTTTTTCCAAAGCAGAATAGAAACTTAATTTATTCTCCAGACCCTCAATGGGAAAATTCAACTGGAAAATAGAAGCATGGAGATACGATTAAAGATAGCAGTAGCAAGAAAAACAACAAAAAAACTCTACAGTAATGTCAAATGTGTAATGTAGGAAAAAATATGAAGTTGTTCTAAGAAATGTGGAAAATTGTGCAAATAATAGCAGGATAGTAGATGCTTATATGGTCTCAAATGTTTGGTATGAATCTTCAGAGTATGCAACCCAGGAGGTTGAGGAAACAGAGGCCCACCCGCCTGCAGAGGAGCCTCTTGTTCCAGGTCTTCCCACAAAGTCTGATCAGGGTACAAAGCCAAAAGTTCCCAATCATCCCCTTCATCGGAGGCCAGCTGGAGGATTGTCTCGTCCTCTGCCAAGCCCAGGTCTGTCCATTTTTTGAAGATCACATGTAAATGTTTGTAAACTGCTCAGTAAAATAAATAGTCTGATGCTGTCTTTTTTTTATTCTGTTTAGGTGTAATCCAGACGAAACCTCACCACATCCTGACCATTAGTGATCTGGAAGAGACACGAAGAGCTCGCCGTCACAGCCCACACTCACAGACCCCGTCCCTAAGGAGTCACATGCCCCCCCCTCCCGTGGCTTCATTAACGGGACCCATTACCCTCCGTGCTGGAAAATCTGCCCATCCCACCTCCCCACTGTTTCCGCTCAGTGTTTCAGACAACCTGATGAACTCGTCCCGCTCAATCGGAGGAAGAAACGCTCCCTCGGTCCGCTCCACTTCATTCTTCCCTCAGTCTCACTGGCAGGACAACACAGCCTCCACGCAGCAGTTACCCAGAAACCGCCTGTCGTTTGATCTGAGTGGTTCAGACTCGGTCGAGGTGCCGCACAACTTTTTGGCTTCGCCGGAGCCTGAGGACGTCTCTCCGACCAACGGCGCTTCGCCCCACGGAGATTTAGACAAGAACGACGACAGGTTCCCCTACGGCTCCTTTCACCGAGATTCCAGTATGAGTCTGGGTGAGGAGATGCGGACAGAGCTGGAGATTGAAGAAACGCTTCTGAACGAAGGAGTGGCTATGAACTGCGGGGGGCAGATTGTGGTCGAAGGCGACGATTCGGAGCAGTTTTGGGGGAGAACCAAAGAAGTGCACAAGAGGAAACCCCTCGTTCCAAATCTTCCACGTTCTGCTGCCTCAGCAAAGGAAGACCTGGGAAGCACCTCTTCAGATGATGATATGGAGCACTATTTAAACTTCTCACGAACTGTAGTCAGCTGCCCGGTGTCCAAAGATCGATCCAAGTCTCCTTCCTCTTCTTCGTCTACCCGGCCCTTGGCTCAGCTGGACGGGATAGATGATGGTACTGAGAGTGATGCGAGTGTAGCAGCTACCGATGATGCCCAGAAAGTCGATGGACCCGGGAAAAATCAGATACAAGGAAAAACCTCTAACAGTAAAAGTCCTCCTAAAATTATAAACAGCTCAAGATTAGCTAATCTGTCATTTGACAATAAGGCATCAGAACCTTCAGTTGCCAGAAAAAGTACGACTGATAATCCCAGCCCATGTCCACCGCTGTCCTGTGACACCGCAAGCACTCCTTCAGTAGATCGGGAATCTGTACTTCCTTCTCCAGCTGTTGAGTCTCTTCCGAACTTAATCACTAAGGTGCCTGAGACGTCATATTCAGAGGAGTTGTTGTCCGGTTCCAGTTTAGGTTTTGCCTCTGAGGCGCCTCTTGTACTTGAGAAATGCGAGGGCAGCTCAAGTTTTACCGAACTACTTCCGGTTTTGCAAGAAACTGAAAATCAAGAAACTGAAAATCAAGAGCCTGAAACCTCTAAAGTCCAGAACTCTGAGTCTGAAGGTCCCAACTTGGCTTCCTCAGCTGAGGGCTCTGCTGTTTTGATGAACCACGTGGTGTCTAATCTGCTGGATTCAGCTGAGAATAACCAGAGCCCCAGGCTAGGCCTCCTCCAGCCCTCCCCGTTTTTGTCGACAGACGCTCAAAACCCCTCGCAGTGTCTCGTAGATTCTCTTGAGGTGTATTCTTGTTTACAGGATTTCAGTCACCCTCCTCTGACCAGCATCACACTTCAGCCCGTGACGGTACCTCAAGAATCCCCCAGCTTCCCGTGCATCGAACCTTTGTCCGCTAAGCTAACGACCCTCACTCCTGTCGAAGCTATTAGCCAAACGCAACTAAGCGACCCGCAGAGTGACCCTGCACTACCGGTTGGGCTAGGTGCTGGCTCCCCAACTGAAACCTGTGCAGCTCTGTTTCCCACTCAAACACAGCCGTTCAGTTCTGTCACCGTTGTCCCTTCCTCTGGTTCTGTATTGACTCTTCCCGGCCTGCAGGGTTCAGCCGCCGCGCCGCCGCTGCAGACCACCTCCGCTCCTGTAGTCCTAAACGGCTTCAGCTCCTCCTCCGTGCAGAAGGACGCCACGCCCAGTCACACCATCTCCATCAACTTCTCCACTCCAAGGCCAACCATCGAACCCCACCAGCAGGTGTTGCCCCAGGCGTTACCGGGCCACGCCATCCTCACAGTGAAGGAGGTAGGCGGTCCGAACGTCGATCCCACTCCTCACGTGCTGCTGGTCAACCGCCTCGGGCAGATCTTCGTGAAGAACCCCGAGAGCAACACCTTCCAGCTGCCCACCCCTCACTCCCCGTCCTTTAACTGCGTCACCCAGATCGCCAGCCTTTTGCAGAGCAACGCTCTTTCTGCCACGCTGGCCGCAGCTGGGAGCATGGCGGCTCCACCAGCCGCCGCCAGCGTGACGGCGGTTCTTGCTCCCTCCACACCTGCGGCTCAGAACCCGGCCACCGTCACACAGCTGCTCGCTCACAACACCAACGGCCCCGTGGCCTCTGCGAATTCGAAAAAGTCCAGGAAAAACACAAAAACTCCAAAAGACGAAACGGTGTCGGAGCTGAAAAAACCAAAGAAGAAGAAAGAGTCAGGTTCATCCAGAAAATCCAAGTCCTCCAAGGCTGCGGGCCAGCCTGCTGCCTTGTCCACTGAAAACGTCCCGGCGAGTCCCGCCGAGAGCGCTCAGGCCATCATCAACCAAGCGATGGCGAGCAACTACACCCCCAAGTGGAGCGGGCTCCGGACAATGAGTCCGTCGTCGCTGGTTTTACCTCCCGGCCTTCTAATTGAACCCGAGCCTCCGGTGTCGCCACGTTCTCCCTCGCCTCCAGCCCCGCCGCCTCCGGCGCCCCCGCCTCCGGCGCCTCGCCCTCGCTCTCACGTTCGCATGAAGAGGGTGTCTTCGCTCTCGGACCGCATCGTCACAAAGAAGTGTAAAGTCGACTTCTTGCCACCTGAGAGCGTCAGTGAGGAGGAGGAGCCCAGGAAGCCGGCTTTTCCAAGCGCGTCCAGCAGAGCCTCGGGGGTCCGCATCAAAACCCCGACAGTGAAGGGGGTCCTGAACGTGGACGAGCTGAAGGACGAGCACATGACTGATTCTGATAGCTCAGGGTGAGTTTTTATTCTGTGACGCTAAAACCTTAAATTCTAGTTTGTTTTAATTGTTTTCTTGTTCTTTTTTTTTATTCTCTTTTTTGTAATGAAAAAGCTAGTCAGTAATTATAAAAAGGGCTTAGATGTTGCTCCATTTGTAATTCAGAAGGGAAACAATGGTTTTTCTATTGGGAGCAAACGTTTCATTTGAACAAAAATAATTTTAATTGTTAATCCGCCCAGAGCTACGACTAATTTTGGGTTTAACTTTAGCTATTAAAAGAAGAAAGAACGAATAGAAAATAACAGAACATTTTGTCCAAAGAACATTTGCCAAGAGATTTTATTATGGTAGGCTTGCTCAATTTGACAAAACTTGATTTTTAGAACGTTTTCAAAAAAATACCACATTAGGACTCGGATTTCCGCAATGACACATGAGCTGTCACATGTTAAGTTATAACCATCTATCATTATTCCTGTCTTTAACATTTGGTAACATGAGAAAATGTGAAAAAGTGTCAGCCAACGTGAATGCAACGACGGGAGAGCAACAGTACTTAACACACTAAACCCTAAAAGATAACAAAACAACGCAGCGACCAGATCAACTGTAATGTTGCACCACATTCAGCATTTTGCTTTGGCACAGCTGCTTTTTTTTAATTTATTTTTTTCCTGTAGTTGTTTTTGATGACATGTCTGGTATCAGAGCCAAAAACGGGGATGGAAAAACAGACAGACAAAACACAAACCAGATGTCATGTGGTTTGTGTTCAGTCTGTTTTAACAAGCTATTTTTTTATATTTTTTTTTATCTCTGAATGTTATTCAACATTAAGATTCCAGCATATTCACCTGTAGAAATAAATTAAAGGCAGCTCTTTTTAGTTTCACTTATGTGTATATCTTGCTGTAAAATGTAAATTTTACTGTATAAGCAACAAACTATTTCAATAATTAACATTGATTTGCAGAAAAAGGCAAATGGATCAAATCGTGTTTTCATTTTTTAGCAACATTTTGAGATGGGTTAGTTATCGCCAATCAGTATCTAGGATATGTAGATGTTTGATACGGTGGTGTATTTTTAAGGCTCTTATTGTGAAGGCTGGAAGGGAAGGAAGTTGTGGCTAGGTTAATTTTGATGGTTGAATGTGATAAAGCAGAAGCTTGCCAACAGCTCAGCTGCATTGCTGGTAGCTGGAACGTTCTGAAGACTGTTCAGATGTTCCAGCTAAACGCTGGCGGTTAATTTTCATTTGCTGCTTGTGCAGCAGGAAGCAGTCAGCAGCTTGTGTTCTCCTCTGGTACGGCGTGGACTCAAAAACATCTAAAAACATGTTTTCCAGCCAGTCGGTAGAAACCGCTGCTGCAGTTTAATACCTGACTCAGTGAGAAATCCCCTCTTTCTTTCTGCCTTTTGCTCATTTCTGGGTCAGAATGTCTGAGGTTGAAGGAGAAAGTTTTTGACGGTTTTCCATTCTAGGTTTCACCTCTAATGCATACAAACACAATTTTTAAAGCACATAAGAAATGCATATAGAGACGTAAAATGAAAATAAGAGTTTTGCGGTTTGTATTTCTCAGTAACAAATGATGAACGATAAAAACCTTCTGGATTTCTGCAACCATATTGTATTGAGGCAGTAAATGGAAGTATGTATGTTTTGAAGAGAGATTCCTCTTTACCTCCCCAGGTCTGAGCCCAGGAGCTTCTTGTCTCAGGGTGAACCAGGAAAACAGCAGGCAAGGGAGGCGGTGGGTCACATGAACCTGACCGACTGGAAGAAATACTCAGGTATTCCACAGACACAATTCAGGCCTCTTCTCATATTTGTACGCAACGGACCATTTGTGGAACTGAAACATCTGTGCTCTTGACAACGTTTTCTAAAAATACCACATTCCGCAATGACAAATGAGCTGTGTCAAATGTGACTTTCAGGCTCTGCTTCCACATCAGATGATGAACCGACACCATCTGATGATGACGAGGGATGTCCAACGAACAAAGACCAGCCGCATCTGCGGTTTGAGATCACCAGCGACGATGGTTTTAGCGTGGAGGCAGACAGCGTAGAGGGTAAGAAAAGTCATCAGCAATGACCTTTGACAATTCTAATCCACTTTTCTTTAGCTTACCATAGTTTTTTTTTTGTAGGATCTATGAAAGAGGCTGATGTTTTTATTTCTGTTTTTCATATGTTTTGGCTCATTACCTTGCTGAAAAACACAGGCTGTGCACATTTCCAGTCTTTTTGGCAGTGTCAAACACAGTTTTATTAAAACCTCTTGACATTTCTAAGAATTTATAACAGCATTTGCTCTGACATTTCTGGGGCTTTTGCAAGAGAAACAGACCCATAACAACACCGTTCAACAACACAGACATTTACATAAGCATTCTTGGTTTTATGCTTCACTCCCTTGAATCGTATGATTTTTGTCCTGGCTTGATGCCGTTTTTTTACCCCTCTCTTTCCTCCCCGCCAGTGGCCTGGAAAGCAGTGGTTGATGGTGTGCAGGAAGCCCGAGCAATCGCAAGACTCCGGCCCCTGACTTTTCAGAAGATCACAGGGGCCCGCATGCTGGGGCTGGTCCACGACGCCATCGTGTTTTTGCTGGAGCAGCTTGAAGGAGCCCACCGCTGTCAGCGACATACTTTCCGCTTCTTCAAACAGTTCAACCAGGAAGACGACCTGCCCGTCAATCCCACCGGCTGCGCCCGCTCTGAGCTCTACGTCAGGTATAACTGCTGAGTAGTTCCACCAGCATTTCTCTTTTAACCTGCTTCTTGTTACATCCACATGTTGAAATATGGAAGCCAGACTGTTTCTGCTCTTGTTTGCACGAAACAAATGTTTGACCTATTTTTTTACCCAAGCAGATGTGCGATGAGATGCTGTCATCCAGGCGTGGTTTTACTTAAACAGGTTCGACATGACGGCATTTATTCAGACTGTTACCTTGTGTGTTTTTACAGGAAGTCTACATTTGACATGTTCAACTTCCTGGCTTCTCAGCACAGACAGCTTCCCGACATCGGCCCATATGATGATGAGGAAGATGAAGTACTTCTGAAGTCCACAAGGTCTTGTATTACGATTGTACATTCTGTTAGGTCTTTGACAGTCAGACTGAAACCTTTCAGCCAGCAGACGTTACGGTCACACGGAGAGCTGGCTGGTGTGTTGGTGCTCACAGTTCTTGGAACACTGATGAGCTTTGACCCTCAGGGAACTGGTTTAAACATCGGTCATGTTTGAATTTTGACCGAAGTTTTTTTTTTTTTGTTTTTTTCTTTTTTTATGACCATCAAATGCATTTATTGTTGAAATTAAAAACAAGTTTGTTCTAGGATGTTTTTTTACATTAGCACATGCAATGTGGGTATTTTAGTTTTGGAGTTAAATTATAGGGATTCAACAATATAAAAATTGCAGATATGACTGATTGCCAGTATTTGCAGATGCTATTCATATTATACTAACCTTTTAACACCCCAACAACGAAAACGCTGGCATTACTTCTCTGTTCATTTAAACACCCCATCACATCCTGTGCTGAATCACTGTAACATGGCCGGCCCCTCTCAAAGCACAAAGTCAAAGGGGAACAAAGAAGGAAATAAAAATAGATTGTTGCTGTCGGCCTCGGTAACCAATACGCAAAAAAAAGGATTAACGTCGGCTGATATATCAGCCTGTGTTTTACCTTTACTAATCAGGACTGAATCTTAACTTGCAGTCTGAGCTCCGCTGGTTACAAAACGACTTATCAATGGACTAAAGAATAACGTAAAAGTGTTTGTTGTATGAAACACTATGGAGCGTCGTAGTTTGTCTCAGTATTTTTAAAAACAAACGTCTCCAAGGATATTAATTCCAGGGGTTTTTTGTTGGTTTTTTTTTCTCAGTCTGACTACAGAGATGATTTTTAATTTATTTTCCTTTGCAGCTATGAGCTGAAAATAATTCTCAAATGCTTTTTTAAAATTCTAACATTCTAAAATATTGGCTGGAAACATTCATTTAATTAATAGGATTTTAAAAATCAAACCTCTAATCAGAAGTTATCAAGATAAAATCATGCAGTTCTAATCTGCAGCTGATTGATTGATGGACATCTATTCAAATGAAAACCACAGAGCTGTAAATGTCTCTGAGTCTATTTATTTGTTTTGTTCCTTCTCTCAGACGGGCTACCAGCTTGGAGCTGCCTATGGCCATGCGCTTCAGACACCTGGAAAGGACGTCCAAGGAGGCGGTTGGAGTCTACAGGTCAGCGGCTTTTATAAAACCAACGTGGTTTTATTGCTCACGGTTGCTTTAATAATAAGAAGCATTGATCAGCAAAGAAAAGCGGCGGCGCTCTAAGACAGTCAAATAAGCTTACGTAGCTTATTTGCACCACCAGTCTTGTTTTTAATGAAACCTGGTGTCTTCCTGTTCCAGGTAAAACAGACATCTGGTTATTCAGGTGTTCAAATTTAAGGGTCAGCTTTTTCCATCGAAGTAAGATGATAACATGCTTATGGTTTCAGTAGTTTGACATTATGTGAACTCTGCTACTAGTTTAACATTATGTGAACTCTGCCATGACTCTGCTTCTGTGGTATTTTTTGTGAGCGTTAGAATCTCTGCCACTAAATGTGTCCATCCGGTACGGACATGCTGGGAAGTTGGTTTGTCCAAAATCACAAAAGTTATGTACATGAATAAATAAATATGATTTTTAATGGCTAAATTCATTTAAATGTCTGGATTGAATATAGTAGATTTTGTAGGGGTCAACACAAGAAGGAAAATTAAGTTGTCAGCATTTTCTTTTTATGCAACAAGCAGGAATAGGGCTGGGTTCATCCTCAAGTATATACGTGTCCTGATTGTGTAATGTATGTAATTTGTCATCTAATAGTACGTGTTGTTAGTCAGGTCATTGTAATATTCTCTGCCTTCACAATGTAAAAAAAAAAAAAACGTCTTGATTCGGAGGAATCTACATGGGATCTACAAGGAAATGTAAACTTTTTCTTGCAGAATCCAAGACACGTTTTTTTTTTTCTTTTCTTTGACGTATTTCCCCCTTGTCGATGCAGGTCTGCGATCCACGGGCGCGGCCTGTTCTGCAAAAGGAACATCGAAGCTGGGGAGATGGTCATCGAGTACGCCGGCATCGTCATCCGCTCGGTGCTCACCGACAAAAGAGAGAAGTACTACGACGGCAAGGTAGGGCGACTCTCCTCTTATGACCAGCTTCAGCCTCAGGCTGATCCAGGTGTGGGACCGACTACAGCGCCGTGTACCGTGTTCCCCCCATCCAGGGCATCGGCTGCTACATGTTCCGAATCGACGACTTCGACGTGGTGGACGCCACCATGCACGGCAACGCGGCCAGGTTCATCAACCACTCCTGCGAGCCCAACTGCTACTCGCGCGTGATCAACGTGGAAGGCCGGAAGCACATCGTCATCTTCGCACTCCGAAAAATCTACCGGGGCGAGGAACTCACCTACGACTACAAGTTCCCCATCGAGGACGCCAGCAACAAGCTCAACTGCAACTGCGGGGCCCGGCGATGCCGCCGCTTCCTCAACTGACGACTCGGCGGGACGTCGAGAGAGTCGAGGATCTTTGGTCACTAAGTAGGCCTTAAAATGAATGTGGCGAGCAGCGGTCTGCACAGCCTGGAACGAGGATAAACCACTATGACGCTGACCGGATACACGTGGCTGGTCCGGAATAAATTCCGGGAATTAATGTGGCTCGGAAAGTAAGGAAAATCCAACTTTTGGGACGTCTCCTGACTCACATTTCCACAGTATGCTTTCTTTTCTTATGAGGATTATTTTATTTGGGTGAGGAGCCTCCACATGTTCGACTGCTGCAGCAGTTGGCAAGGAAGTGATTTTTGATATTTCTAGCTCGACGTTAGAAGCAGAAACAAGCAGGGCGAGTTTCTCCATTTTAAATGGAGGATGCCAACACTCACCAAGCCTTATGTGTTTGAAGCATTGCTATGTTTGGTTCCTGATGAGTTTTGGGATTCATCATCCAGTCGTACTCACATGTTCACCATTGCTCCATTCGTTTTTTGTTTTTTTTTTTTGGTGGTGGATGCATCATATCCCCATCTGTGCAGTGGTGATGTCTGTTTTCTTGAGCCATACATTCACCCAATCTTGTATTTATGCGTTTTAATTTACTTACAATCAACGCTTTTGTTCCTTTTTTTTTAATGTAAATTTTGTTTATAACTAAACAACCATGGTGCTAAAGCTTTGAAAGCTTTCTTTTTCTTTAGTTGGACTAAAATGTCTTGAGAATCAGGAATTGTTTAGCTGTATATTTTACTTTCCCTGCTGAGATCACGAACGTTAAACTTATGCACTCAGGCATTACTCCTAAAAATCACTTGTGTGCCGAGATTTTCTGATCATCGTCAATCATCAGCTCGTCTCCATCCACTTCTCATCCAGTGTTCAGTTTTAAATCGGATGTCATAATGTGCTGGTGATAATAGTGTCATAAATATAAAAACAAAAAGGCGGCGAATTTGCTCTGCGTATGTAGCAAACACTACCCAAGCCAAAAGCGAAGATTTGTGGAGGGAAGAACTTTTTTAAAGTACATATTTTATTCTCTTTTATTCTTTATCTGACGCTTTTTTTTTTTGGTCCTACTGCAATAAAGACTTGGCAGCCCGGCGGCTTGCACACGAATAAACGTCACCGTCAAAACGTCACCTTCTTCTTTCTGAGACCTGCTACAGTTTGTCTAGAAGTCGAGGAGAGCAGTGGGGATGAAAGCGTGGCTACTGAGCACGTGCGCTCGGCTCCGGTCAGTCGGTCGGCGCGGAGCAGATGACGGGGTGAAGGGGGGGAGCATTCGGCACCTTTAAAATTGAAAAAGAAAAAAAAATTGTTCAATGTTGTAAGTGTTCAGTGCTGTTAATGACTAGGCTAAAACAAAATCACGCTGTTCGGCTTGTTAATCGTATTTATTCACGTTTTGATTTGTGTTTTTAATGGTGAACGGTTGTGCTGTGTATAAAGCGGTGGCGGTCGAGTGTACTGATAGAGTTCTCCCTCTTTTGTATATTTTTTTTGTTTTGTTTTTGTTTGTTTACAGATGTCCTTTGTTTCATTTATTTACTTGAATTTTCATTTCAGGCAGTTGTGTCATACATTTAGGCCTTTTATGACTTCCTGAAAAAGCTTTTCTTTTTTTAAAAAGCGCATTTTTATTCAATTTATTTTTTTATTGTAGAACACTGCCTATATTAGCATCAGCCAGAGTTAAAAGTGAGCACTGTTTGCCTGTTGAAAACCCATTCTTCTATCCCCACCTTCCCTGTTTTAGAGTCTCAGAGGAGCAGATTTCCATCATGTTTTCTCATTCGCATGACCCTTGCGATGCTGGGTGGGAGCCCCAGATGAGCAGTCAGTCCTAACTCCTTGCAAGGATTTCTACCTCAGCTGCTTAAACAGATGTTTGGGAATACTGATGCAAAAAGAGACTTTGATTTAAAAACTAGAAAAGCTCGATTTTAATAATCTTGTATGTGCGTGTGTATATATAGTGTGTTTTTCTTTTTTTTTCTGTGTGCATGGAAGGAAGGCTGCAGAAGCACTAGTTAAATGCAGAAGTTATGACCATCTCTCCCAGGATCTGTTAAGAAAGCTGTATGTTATATATACACACCTATATATATATATACATATATATGATAAATATATAAAATGGGGTTATTTTAAAGTGTAAAAGACAAATGAAAAAAATGTCCTCTTTAAATTTACGTCTTTGTTACCATGTACAAATAAACCCTGAGTTTGTAAATATTTGTATATACATTTCTAAACCTGTTTAATTTTCTATGCACTTTTTTTTATTTATAATGTTACTTGCTTAATAAAGATGTTAAGATGTTTGAACATATTTTAATTGTTTATTGTAACAAGACAGTAAGATGCTGCAAATACATAAAGGTAATGGAGTGAAAATGGTACATTGTTTACGTTTTTAAAATTAAAAATAACACTTTACATGTGCCTCTCAGTATGAAAATTTTCTCAGTATAAAAATAAAAGTCAAGCATAAATGCATGAAAATACAAACAAAGGTAAATAATTTCACAAGTTCTTCAACACTTTGGGAGGCATCGTCATTGTAAACCTTCACTAATATGCTTTAAAATCATGTTTTATTGCACAGACATAATCTCACTGAAAATGGCACCGCTCTCCCAATGAACACTGAAGATGGGCTCCCCAACGAGGCTCCCAGGGCCTTCGGAAGAGAAAAAGGCCTGCACCATCACAGGACCTCCACTGTACTTAACAGTGGGGGAAAAAAGTGGCCCAAATAGTCTAACCAATGTCTGACAAACTCCACATTTACATTTGAAATGGTAGGACAGAAACGTTACCTCCCAACGCTACTAAGTGTTGTGTGGACTCTTAGTGGCAGTTCTCTAGCGGGGAACTCTGAGCAGTCGTTTTGTTTCATCATCTCCCTTAACATCCTGCTGAGTCTGTGGTCTCGAGATGAACTCTGCTCCTAGTATGGCACAGCTCCAGTTGTTGCAGCGACTGCTGTGTCTGGTTATGTTTAGGTGAACATTTCCTTGTACTCCTGTCATTTACAAGGAACACATCATCCCTGCATGAACGCCGTGTTCGCTTCGAGTTGAAAGCGAGAGATTCATCACATTTGTATGCCAGAGATGCACATTTTCTGGGTTATTATTGACTACTACAACTTAAAAAGTAAATACTTCTCTTTAAAAAAATGTTTCTCCCTCCCCCCACTGACCAGGAGCTCAAATACAAAGTTGGATTTAAAAAAAATACACATGGTGAGATTCTGCTGCTGCACAAAAAGATCATTCAAGGTTGTCTGTGTATTTGCATCATTCCCAGGCTCGCTTGCCGAGGAATGATGAATTCCTGTCCGCTTGCAGCATCGCTGAATTTTAACACCACCAAAACGCAGATGCACTTCTCTAGAATTTAGTCTGAACTTTTCGACATCCCTTTAACAGCGTGTTAACATATCTGACGCAGATGGGTGGGAGCTGTTCTTGTCAAAGTAACTCAAGCTGAACACAGATGTGTTCCGTTTTAAAGAATGACGTCGACTCTGTGTTTAGAAAGTAAAAAAAAAAAAAAAAGAAATGTCACTCATATGAAGTTTTTGGAATAGGCCTGAGTTTGGCCAGAACGCTGATGGCGTCGTTGCGATTCATTTGTCTGAGCAGCTTGGCCAGGTGGCCCACCGTCCAGTCAGGCTGCTTGCTGGTGACCCCCTCCAACACAGCTTTCAGGGGGCTCTTAGTGTCCTTCATGGAGTAAGTGTAGGTGATCCAGGTGGAAGGGAAGGAGCAGTGAGACGCCAGATGCTTCGTGCTCTTTATGCCCTGCGTGTCTGGGTCCAGCAGAATCACCAGCTCCTCCAAAACATCCAGATCATCCAGAACTTTGTGTAAAGGGGCTGACAGGATATCGGCATCTAAAAGGAAAAAAACGGAAGGTATTGGGAAACTATTACTATGGTATGTTCTCATCAGGAATTTTGTTAATGATCTCTTTTGTTGTGTTGTGTGTGTGTGTAGAAGATGTGCTCGATTGTAACTCGGTTGGCTTCGTTTAAGGCATCTGGGGACGTTTTCACTCACTTAGCATGTCACACAGGACTTCGCTGTTTCTCTCCGTTTGGATGGGGGAAAATCCTTCATTCTGATACGACGTTCTTCTCTTGTAGAAAGCTTTTTTACACACACCTGTGGAAAGCAAGAGGAGACGTGGCGGTTATTTTTCACTGAGGTGGTTTACAAAACCAGCGTTTCCGAGCAGAGGTTCATATCTGCTCGTCACGGACGTGAATTGACATCATTTTCAGGCTTTTATCTTATTCATCACCATTCAGCGGTTTTTTTGTTTGTTTGTTTTTGTAGCTGTCAAAAACCAGCAACTAACAAACACCTTTCGCCTGAGTCATAGTTGCTTGTAAATACTCATATTCTTAAAAAAAATAAAAATCATTATTCTAATCACTTTGTGCAATGCACCAGCGCTACTGGCAGCAAAAACCAACCCTCAGCATGATACCGTCATGCATGACCTCTGGGTCAGTGTTCCTATGTTTGAAAGCCTGAACTCGCATTGCATACCTCTTCTTTTTTTCATCTTCAAAGCACAAAGAGCAGCAACCAGAAAGATGATAATAATACTTATTATTATTATTGGTACAGTCCCTTGAAAGAAGAACAGAGAGAATTTAAGTCACATTTTGGCAACAGAAAATGGGATTTGGAGACTAAAGTTTATGTCACTCACACAGAGCTGCATGCTGCGAACTCGGTGAGACGGTTGTTATGTATGTTGGAGTCTGGGGAAAAAAAGGGGAAAGGGAAGTTTTCAACATCACCAAAATAATCACTGTTAAATTATTCTCCCACAAGGCAGATAAATCATAAGTTTGTAGCTGCCATAAATTGATAGAAAACCTGAGAATCCAACAGAAATGACCGTTTGTCGTGCAAGTGAATCTTCTACTGAAAGGGGGAATTCAGCCACAGACTGAGCTCCACCAGGCCTGTGTATACATGTGGTTCTAATTTAGAGTCCATTTCTGTCTGAGAAGCAACGTGAAGCTTTTGGCATTGCTTAAAAGTTGATTTAAAAGCAGATTTGAGAGGGAGACAAGTATTTAAATGTTCAAGTGTTAAACTTCCCTTTTCCCGTTACTTAGCTGGATCATAACCTTAAAGGGTGATTTTAAAACAGGGAAACTGTGGAATATGTACAGATTCCTAAAGTCGGGCGACTTCGTGCAACACGTGAAGCAACTCAGAAACAATGACTCTGTTGTTTGGGTTGATCGACAAAAAACACTGGGCTGTTTTTGCTCCGTTTTTGTGGAAACATTACAGCAAAAAATTACAAGTTTTCCTTCAAGTTTTGATTTCAAATTGAATGCGCAGGATGTACCATTAAGCGAATGTTTTCTTTATTTCCTTCTAATAAACGAGAAGGAAATTAATCTGCTGCTTTAAATACCAACATTGTGTCTATACATCATTATATCTTAAGCAGAAAGATGCGTAAAAGTAACACATTTTATGGAAACCTAAATAAAACTTCACCACAAACAGTCATGTCGCTGGGGATTTTTTTTTTTTTTCAAACATGTGGGCATGTTTCCTACTTATTTCCTGCACAAACCAAAATAAACTGCAGATAAAGTGACGATCGGAAAATGTACCTTTGCCGCGGTGCTGAATGATGTTGCTGCATGGGTGGCGGTAGATTTCTAAGGAAGAAGCAAACTTTGATGCGATGCACGATAAAGAAGAAGTAAGTCAAAGTGCACAAAAGATAACGGACTCACAGGGAGGGGGGTTGTTGTCGACTCATTTCTTCAGCAATGCAGAAGCAGGGGAAGACAAAAAAAATGTGCTTTTATTTACTCTGCGCCAAGTTTCACACCGGAAAAATCCACTTTGTTGAAAACAGATGATTGTAATCCAAACGCAAAAATGCAAAGGAGATGCAGTTACTTGACAAATGGCTCTGCGGACCGTAGTTTTCTTACCTTATTTCCTGACAAATGGTATCGGATACTGAAGTGCAGGTGTTCGCCACAGAAGTGCCAGGAGGACACGTAGAACATTGTCCACAGTAATACTGCCTCCCGTCGTTAAAATGGTTGGGTTTGCATTTCTTGTGAGTGTCGGTGTGGATCCCACCGTCATCGTCGCGTCCACAATTAGGTTCAACTTCAAATCCTGCATAATATAATATAATATAATATAATATAATATAATATAATATAATATAATATAATATAATATAATATAATATAATAT
>CAEGAF010174323.1:0-13076 GCA_903067075.1 Micropoecilia bifurca | reverse complement strand
ATGCAGAAAGGCCGGGGCCGGGAATCGAACCCAGAACCTTCTTGTTGCAAGGCAACAGCTCTACCAACTGCGCCACTGTTCAGCCTCTTTAGTTCTGATAACATGTAATATTTATCATTAGCATCTCAGAGTTGTGCTGCTTTACCAACAACAAATAGTGATGGTTCCTCAGTTCTGAATGAGAGAATAATTACATAAAGATCTCTTCAGGTCAGCAGTCTTGGTCCCTGATTGGATTTTGTGTCAAATACACACAGACTTAAAGAAAAATGTCCTACAAACTTTAAAACAAAAAAGAGAAAAAAAAGTGTCATTTCCATGTTTCCATACTTTCAATGAGAGCAATTCCACTTTCATGTCCTGTCATCACTTCAGTCTGTCTCCCATGAGGGGAAATTCAGATTCTTCAGTCAGCCTCAATGGGGGGAAAAAATAGACGGTTCATTTTTCAGCTGCACAGTTGTTCCCTCATGAATTTCAGATTTATCCCTTCACCCTTCAGTACTAGATGGCTCCTTTCTGAAGAACAAAATCTCAGCCACACAAAGGCAAATGGGAGCTATAGAGCCAGAGGGCGCAGAGGAAAGGGGAAAAGCATGAGCCAGACAATACCGGCATCTGATTAATCTACCACCAACAGAACGATCACTTCCCATTTTTCAATTACCTGCATCGCCTGCCAGATATGTCATCATCCAATTATGGTAAACGAAAACGCTGACCTTTCTGGAGTGAGTTAAACATAAAGGGTTTCTGGATTATAATGGCAGATTATTGATGCAAAATAACACATTCTAATTCAAGAAACAATGATTTCTCAAAATGGAAATGCAGTCCCCTTGGGGATGCTTTTATGACCAATGAATGTTTTGGTATGTAACAAAAGCAAAAGTCAGGTAACGTTTAAAATGGATCTAAAAGGTCAATTTATACACCTATGGCAGCCACTAAACCACTCACTGATAATGGAACCAGTAAATCACCCAGTTTACTACCCAGAAAGATTGGTGTGATTTGGATATAATTGAGCACATGCAGACCAGGGATATTAGTATGCAAATGGTTTGATTTGCAAGGAGCTTTCTCGTCTAGAACAGAGACGACAATACGTGTGTGCATTATCGGTTGCGATGTGTGTTGCAGGTAGTTCCTGGAGCTTCTGACAGTCTGTCAAAGCAGTGAATGAGGATGCTCCAGTCGTGCATTAGAAACAGAGTTTGACAGGAGGCGCTTTGTGGGTTTGAATGAGGCCAGTGCAATAGCAGGGCATAAAGATGTCAAAGAACGGCGATACAAGATGTCACTGACGCATAACGTGTCACCCTTCGCCGTGTTGTGAAGAGTGTGTCCCTCGTGTCGGACGAAAACCGACATGACTGCAGACTGTAGTGGATCACTCAACTCCTTTTGGTGCAGCCGCTTATGCGCTCGGGTGCAGTTTAGAGGCGGCTCAGCTTCTTGCTAATCAAATCATTTACATGCCCATCACCGGACTTCATGCAGTCCAAATTACATTTAAATCAGATCATTCCCTCTGGGTGTCCATGTTCAAAATTTTGATGAAGCCTTTTATAAGATTCAAAGTTGTACCCACAGGGTTACCTAGTGTTTGCCATATATATATTTTTTTTGATAATTTTTCAAAATATTTCAAACTTGGAATGCTTGAAATTCCAAGTTTTTTCTCTGGAAACAACTCAATCGGAAAACTTTCGCTTAATATTGTAAATGATGATATTGATTCAAAAATAACCCAAATTTCAAATTACTATTTTTCCCAACATTACCAATTTCTTCAGTAGCTTTAGGATTCAAGACACAGATATATACATACATACAAGGGCTGTAGTGATACAATAATCTCATGATACGATATGATACACAATATTCTACCCACGATATGATATATAGCGATATTCAGCAAACGATACAATTAAATACACTATTGCGATTTTCTAAAAGATTTTAGGGGGACAGAGTGATTTTGGTGACCTTTGTGACTGTTATAGAGTTGGACTGAATTAATTTAACTGAAAACTGATTAAAAGCATCAACTACACAATACCTGGCTCTGATTGGACACAGACTTAAAGTCGACAGCTGGACAAAATTAATCAAAGAAGTGGTGAGAAAACATGTTTCTTTTAATTGAAACAGAACAAACTGTAGCTTACATTCATTTGTAAAGTAAATAAAGTGAACCAAGTACCTGCTCTGAATAGTTTGATACCTTTTTAACCTTGACCCTTAACATCTGAAGGAATCACTCTAAGACTGATGTCCTAATCACTCTACCGGCGAAGCAAGCAGTGACTGAGCAAGGTGTTAGTTGGATGTTACGATACTTGCGGATGAATATCAATTTTTTTTTCCAGGAAAGAAAATATCGATATATATCGCAATATCGATATTATTATACAGCCCTAATACATACACATATACACTACGCTCAAAGGCAGCTGAGGTAAATTTATCAGCAGGCACATTGTGAATGCACAATTACATCCACCCTAATAGCTTGATTTGAAATACAAGTATGTTCTTAGCATGCAGAGGGTGAATTCACAAAACTCGAAATAAGATATTAAGCCAAATATTTAAATCAGGCAGTTCCTAGCCATTTTCAACACTAATATTGTGATGAACAGTGTAATTTGATAAATAGTGCAGCTCTATTTAAACCATGTATTTCCGTTTTACTATAATACACTTAAATATACCAATTAGAACAACTATGATGCATTAATACAGACTATATATAATCACGGACTATGGTTAAAAACATTTCAAATAGCGTGGATTTAAATTGTATAATATTTTAGAATGTGTTTTAGAAACTAATCCTAGGCTAGTAAATGTCATCTACCAATGATGACAAAAAAAAAAACCCCAGAAAAACCTACAGAGTAAAACTAGATTTGCTCCATCACCAGTATAGCCACCATACCATAGTTATGTTGTTAAAAAAATAAAACAAATTAAGCAGAGACACTTACTTGCCAAGAAGAAATGTGGCTAAATGCATCGTTTTTGAATCCTTTAGCACATAAAAGGCTGCTGTCATGTTTACCCTTGTTTTATTTTGGGCTCTGCCTAATTCTTGCCTTTTCGGTTTGCCTGTCATCCTGCATCTAATTTTGTTTACCCGTTTTGTTTTTTTAGCAGGTACAAGTTGATAAATTAGCAGTTATGCAATAACTATCACTTCTCTGCCATTAGTCCATCTGCAGCACCCCAGTATCTTCAGTCTCAAAGACTACTGAGCGCTGTTCAAGAGAAGGGTGTGAGTGTGATTGACAGCACTAAAACCCTCCTCCTGGCTCTGATTGGTTGTTTTTGAACAAGAGTGATGTATTACTGCAAGTGGCAGTAGGACCATAGGGAGAAGTCAGAGGAGCTTGATTTTGTTCAGACTCTCATATTCTACTGTCAGGACCTACCAAGTTTTTAAAAAAATATGAAAAAAATATATTCCAAAAAGTTACATACTGCAGCTTTAATCTCTTATTTCACTCAGTAATACAGAACTGCATAAGTGTATAGTGTCCCAATTTTTAATAATTCCTTCCAGCAATGCACCACACTTTACTCTCCAGTATGATTGGATTCAAATTATGCAAGATTCTGTTTTGATTAACATCTTAATTTAAAAACAGAATGATGCTGCATGCAAATTTGATTCAATTTTCCACTACTCTGATTATATTAAAAGTTGATAAAAACCTTAGAGCTCAGAGACCTCAATAATTCCCAGTTTTTGTTCTTGTTTATAGGCCTAAATACAACTTAAAAACTTGGGATGCTTTCTCTATGTAAGGTTTGGCTCCTTCCTCAGTAGCACAGTGTTTGTTCCAGCTGCACAACTCCCTGCACTCTAAATACATAATGTGACACTTCTACAGAGCAGCATGTTCTCAGGAAATGAAATAGCCTAATTCTCTGTACACAACCTTTTTCATGGTGAACAAAAGGTTTTTTGTGTCTTTTTTTAGTTTATTTTAAGCAGTAATGTGGTGCATCTTGTAGGACAAAAGTAGAAAAGCTTAACAGTTTCAACAAACTGCGGATGTCTTTTTTTCTCTCTCTCTGGTTGAAGCACTTGAAATGATGATGTGATTGACAATTAAATGATGGAGAAGAATTCAAGGCAGAGTTATTCTGTATCAAATTAGCAGATTATTAAGAACAACTAAAGATGTCCTTTGTTATAATAGAAAAACATCCCCTGTTTTCCTGCTGAGTTTAAGATCTATATGGCAGGGTTCAAGTCTTCCTCAGTTCAACATCTCATTTAGAGCTGAAATAGACATTTTCTGGTTAACTTATAGCATCCAACCATACACCAAATATGCAATGTTTATAATCCATGTCTGTTTAATAACCGACTTACAAATGCAGTCATTTCTACAAACGATACTGTTCAAGTTTATTTTTCCTACCCTTGTATATCTAGATATTTTCTATCCATGCAAGACCGATCCTGGTGAACCTACTCAACTCTTTACATAAGATAAGTAATTACCAAACTACTTCAGCATCAGACAATGCAAACATTTCCCTATTATTTTAAACTAGGCATGGCAATTGGTGTTCAGTCAATGTGGAACATAATTTTTAAGATTAAACTTCTGTAAAAGTAGAATATGCAAAAAAATATTAAAAGTGACAAAAACTAAAATAAACCAAAGCTACACAATATTAGAAAACCGGACATATTGATTGCAACTTACCAGATTTTCATCACTGCTCCCTTTTCCATTACCACAATGTTCCCAACACTCCTGAGATTTGTCATCCTGATCACCAAGATCTACATCAGGTGTGTGCCTGAAAGTCAATCCAAGTTGCTAAAATATATGACTTAGCAACATGATTGGTAATATGTTTTATATTTTTGGTAAATCTGAGATTTTATTGCCAACTAACCTAAAGTAAGTATTTTTAAATAAGAGAACTACAAGGTCAGAGTTACTGCAGTTTATTCTTCAATATGGTAATGTTTTATCTGATGACCTTATCCCGGTAAGTAAAAGCTTCCATTACTTGCAAACAAAACGTCTCTCCGTTTCTTTGTCAGAAGCAAAAATTAAAAAGAAAAACAGAATCTTTGTGCTGATCACTGGTGAAAATGAAACCAGAAAAATTTCAATGACAAAGGCAATATGAGGAGCAATGACCCAGTTGCACCTGATCTAACTAACCACATTAGCGGAACAATTTGGAGAAAATTTGGAGAAAGGAAAAGCAAACAAAAGCGTCCTAGTTTACAAAGACGTAACCTCATGGTGAAATGAAGGCAAGGTAATAACGCGCATTTACATACACCCGTCAGATTTCCTACAAGCAACCAATTTTGCAGGGATTTCTGTTAATGAGGTAACATGGGAGATGAACTAGAACAGCCATTTTGAAAGAATGTATAATCAGTACAAATTCCTTACTTGTAGCTTAAGAGATCAATAAAAAGGATCACAACTGCTGAAAATAATGTAATTTTATAAAGCTAACGGGTGAATAGATTTAGTTAAGTACTACCTATTCTCAACAGACTGACGTGAAAATTTAAGTTAACCAACTATGAAGAAAGAAAACAATCCAGAAATTCTCCTCTAAATTTCTTATCTCCTTTTTTTGGGCAACACAAACCACAACTGACTAAAAATGTGGCTTGAGATTTACCTTCTCTTGCACTCTCTCCCCCAGTGACTCTCTCCCTGCTCCTCCCTCAGCTATAAACCTGAATTATTCCCTTTGATCAGATTTGACCTACAGGCTCCCAGGAGAGAAAAGCCCAAAGTTTTAATAAAAATGCATGAGGCAAAGCGTGATGTGATGCAGACCTGTTGGGCACAAATATAGAGATTACACAAACTGCCGTGTGAATATTTTTGTATCCGACAACACTAATACGCAATAATTATCCGCCTTTTAAGGTTAGACACTTGTGTCGCACCTCTGCTGGGACCAAGATTTAAAGCAAAGTGGGCTCAGCATTAACAGCATTTGCATTAATCCCATTAGCGCTCCAGGAAAGCGAACTGGGGGACAATAAAAACAAAACGACTGTGATGAATCTTGTCAGTTTTTTGCATCAATACAGTGACTGGTTCTTGAGTTTTTAGCCTCTGGAGAATTTAAACCTTAGATTTCAACCTGGTAATTTCCTGGTCCCAGCGGGGCAATAAAGTTACAGAGTTAGCCTTGTGCGTTTCATTAAAATGTTGTTAAACCTCACAGTAAGCACCACCATGTGCCAAAATAATCAAGTGGTTTTCAAATAAGTTGGCACTGTAATTCATTAAGACTTGTCAATAGATTTATTTTATTGAGTTGAAGGAGATTTGACTAATATGACCAGAAAAGATTTAGATCATGTACACAAGGCAATGACAAACTAAAAATGAGAAAATTACTGGCAATACGAGGGGTGGAAGACAAAGCAGCAGTCAAAGAAAACACTGTCTCCAGAATTATCTTTAGTAATGACAATTTTAGAAAAAAAAAAAAGTGAATTCAGCTAATTTTCCAAGAGTTTGGAAAAATTATTTTTTCATCTGAACTTAATTTTTCATGAATGAAATGTTCCATGACTGACTGGAGAGAAAAACAATCTATATTTAACCAAGTTTTCTGATACACATGGGAACCTTCTCTGAGGGAATTTGAGCAGGGAGTTTTTGCTGCCGTTCTGCTCGTCAGTCTTGCTCGTGTTTATTTGCCTTTGATGCACAACCTAATTTTGATCCGTGAGGCACAAGAGATGCTCTCAAAACTATGGTGGAAACATAGCAGCATGTAAAGCCTACATTCTGCTTAAGTAAATACATAGATGGTATGTATTTACTTACCCACAACGCCTTAAAATGCTTAACTTAATCAGGAAGTTTTCAGATAAGAGTAAAAACAAGGGAGAACTTGCTTCACTGCAAAAAAAAAAAAAAAAAAAAAAAATCAGACTACCAGTTAAAGATTTTTATACCTAATCAAAGCAACAAACTGATCAGAGATTAGCTTTTTTACTACATACAGTAGATTATAAAATGTTATAGGCCAAAATCAGCAAGTCAGACATTGAAGAAAAGCGGAAATCTGTATTCGGAGTGAAAAGCCTCATCTGCACATTTCTAACCACAATTACAGTCAAATTAAAAGAAAGCTCACCGAGTCAAATGTGGGATGAATAATCTCATCATTATTTCCTAACACCATGAATCTTGTAACCAATGTGAAAATAACAGACAGTATTGCTTATATCACATTAATATTCCGGAGACCTTTTGAACATTTTCTATTTCCAAATTAAGACTGTACCTCAAGTGAAAACAAGATCTTGAAACCTCAATGATTTTCATAAATATTGATTTTTCCTACAGCCTTTATTTATATCATCAATTGTCCTGCCATTCCCATTAATGCTGTCTCCTCTCTGTCCACCCCTCTGACTGATGATTCAATCCATTTAAGCCCTCCTGCTCCCAAGATGGTTTCTGCGCTGCTGGGCTCCATAGCTTGACATTTTCCACTGCTGGTTACAGTGAGTTGCTCTGGCCTGAACACACAAAGGCATTCCTGCTTCCGTGACATGCAGATGATATCACTCCTTCAACATAAAACCGCGAAGCGCCAGAGTCAGCAAATGTCTGCCGGCAGCTCGCTGTAAACTGCCAAGGTCACGTTCAAACAAATGTAGTTCTGCCAAGCTAAACCTGCACGAAAAGGGTAAACAGATGCTTTGTAGCAAGTGCATATAAGAGTGAGAGAGAGAGCAAGGAGCGGAGGCTTACAAGCCAAACACAAGAGCACGCAAACGTGAATCCTCAGGAGAATCGTGTGGCATTCTGAGCTATACACCTTATAAATAAAGCAGGACTCACTTCACCTGCAGCCATGTGGATGTGTGTCAGTGTACGCCTGTTGAGGGAAATATAAGAATGCACAAATGGATTAGACAAGGCCTATCACGTTGCTCTCTCCAGCAATCGAATCAACTTCCAAGCACGCAGCAGCAGCACCATGTCACACGGTAATGTCTAATAATATAGCTTGAATAAATCTAAAGGAGAAATATCTAAAATGATGAAAACTGTCCAGATGGTTCCCAAAACTCTGTGACAATGGGTTAAATTATGTGCATTTACAGGTACTTCCATTCTCTCTGGAACATCGTCTAAACACAGAAGCCTAAACTAAGCTAATAACTACAAAACATTTATAATTCAGACTTGATTAACTACCAAAACAGAGTGTCATGGTTTATTGTAGCGATGGAGCCAAACTGATCACATATCCGTAGCAAAGCCAACACAAATATCCTTCTTTTTCTGTTGGATTTTGTCTAAACATTTAAACCATCACTTAAACAAAAGTTAGAGATTTATGTGTTAAAATGTCAAATTAAATATATAGACTGGACAGATTGATAGTAGTTCAACTACCATATACTGATGGTATATTTAACCAACCCTTGTCACTGAACTACATTTTTTTTAATGTTGGCAAACAAACTGAACATTTTAAAACCAGGGAGGAATATTTAACTGTAATTTATTTTAATCAATTCAATTTATTTAATGTAGAACATGGAGAAGTTGATGTTACTGAGTCCTAAACTGCTAAATTATGAAATGGTTATGTGAAACTATATATTCTGCTCCTAATTACTGAGGGTTTGCTGCAGAAACCTTGTTATGCAAGGATTCTTGAGACTAATTTACCTATATTTACAGCCCAATAAAGCTTAAGAGTTGACAGCACCAGCCTTTTATGAACTACTTTTATGTTCTGAAGTGCATCATGTTGACCATTCTGCCAGTCTGTCCTTACCCTTAGCAGTTTCTTTATAGCTTTAACACCTCTGCAAGACAATTTTGATAGGTATGAAATGGTCATTTTAAAACTTATGCAATTACCAATTCAGTGAATAGTAAAAGAACTGAAATTATGGGTAAATAACGTAGCAGTTTTGCTGCAGTGTGTGGTTTTTAGATTTACCGATTGCACAGCAAAGAGCCCTTCAAGATTTTGCAACATGCAGAATTTCCATAATGGGATGTATAAGGTGTAAAAAGAGAATTAACGATCGCAAGAAATGAACAACCTGGTAGGTCAGAGTTCTTTGCTGACAAAGGAGCAACTATCATTTTGCTGGTTGCTGTTGTGTCTTGTCTCATCTATTTTGCAATTCCTGCAGCTCTGTTTGGCCTTGCATTGGAAGCGGTGGGGTTGGTGGCAGGTTTACACTGGAGTCAAATTCCATTCACACTCCCTCACTTAATTCATGCCTCAGCAAAAGGCACTCACTATTTCTATATGCTTTCTTTCATTATATTTTTTCCTGTGTATAGTCTGGGCACTTCCCATAAATGCAAGGATTTGTTCATAATCTTTTAAGGCAACACTTTATTGATGAGTTGAGTTAAATGTAAACTAGGAGCACAATGTATAAAGGAGTCAAGATATATTAAAGACAAAAATCACAACCGAAGCAGATTTCTGGTTGGAAATTTGTTAAGCTTTATCTGTAGCCTGAGTCTCTGAAACCGGCTGTACTAAATAACTAGACTGTCAGACAAAACCTTAAAAATCAGCCAAGCCCTTTGGAAAAATGTTGATGTTTTTGTTCCAGAAAACTCTAAAATGAAGATTTACACGTCTAGACTGCAACTTCTGTGAACTCACCCAATTCCTGGCAATGCTGTGCCAGAAGCTATTATCTTGGCTACTTCATCATCACAGCATAGCAATACCTGAAGTAAAGCTTAGAAATCCAGTCATTTGTAGCGAGCTGCATATTTTTATTAATTGGTCGTTAGCTAAAATTCACATTTTTTTGTCAATTACAAAAATCGCACAACTGCAAACATGCCCAGCTGTTGCGGATGCAGTCTTAATCAGACGGAGCTTCCCCTGCAGCTGGAGAAGGCACATCCACTCAGAGAGAAACTGGATTATAGCTTTACTGATTACCAACAGAGGAAATATCAAAATGAATGTGGGTGATGAATCTAAATTTAATGCTGAAGGATAAAAGTCCTTATCTCCCCATTTTTTACGGGCTACAATTAAAGCACCACAGGAAAAATAACATGTTGCATAGAACAGAGAAGGCATAATTATACGAGTCACAACTACATGGAAGGAAGTAACTTTTACAAATCATAAATACGACTTCCTCTTATGATTGGTAATTTCATTAGCGGATAACATCCCAGTCTTTTCATCCCTCATTCACAACCAATGACAGAAAATGAGCAGCACCTTAAAATATTAACAATAGCTTAGTATATTTTGCAAACTCAGACTTCCCTAATACATTGTAAGCATTTTTAAACTGAAGTGGTTGATTTGTGCAGGTCAATAAAGCTGTTGCACCTTAAACATTGTTTTAAAGGCCTGACCATCTAACAATGCTTTTGTTGCAGCTTTTAATGAACAAGAGTATACAAAAAAAGAATGTGAAATCTAGGTTCAGTTAAGCAAAATATCCATAACAATATTACAGGAAGTATATAAGTACATGATTATGATCACTATTATGCAGCTCTAACTCCTCTGTAAAGAATAAATAATCTGACTAGACAAAACAATTAACTTAATGAAGTTTTTTGCGATTAGTTTCATGTTTTCTTAATGTATTTTTCCACATTTATTAGTGCACCGATGCCTTCTGCGGCATCCACAAGAATGGCCCAAGTTCGCCAACGAGGATGAACCACAGATGGATTGATGCTACGTGGGCTGGGATGCTCTGGAGGGAAACTTGGATCGTTCTGCAAACTACAGATAAGCAAAGCTCATGTTGTGGAGTTTGAGATAACATGATGCGTGTCTGCGTGCTGTCAGCTTGTGCATTAGTACAGCCAAAGGGAGGGTGGGGGGCGGACGTCCACTTAATTAAATCAATTAGAGCGTGAAGGGCCCGTCAAAGCCTCTGCCGAGAACAACAGAATCGAACGAACTCTGAAACAAAAGCTGAACTCCCTTTATGAGTCAGACAAGCTGCAACATTTTCCTCTGAACCTTTTTAGACAATGCAAACCCAGACCGATGCGATCACAACCATCCACCTACCAACAAATGAAAAAAACGGTCTAGTTCACATTTAAAGAATCAACATTATTCCCTGCTTTAAAAAAAAATTCATCCATTCATCAACATTGTTCACATTTTTTTTCCATTTTCTTTCCTTGTTGGTCAGTTTTAGTAACGAGTTAAAAGTAGTGAGCTTTTGTCCCAATTTTAAAATTCCCTTTTACGACCTGCTAGATTTCACTCTCATCACGTCCCTCCTGATGGCTCAAGTGGTAATTTTCTTCCATGCAAGACAATCCCCATACACATTAAAGGACAGAGTGGGGGGACTGTTACAATTTAACGAGCAGCTCTCCGCATGTTTATGAATATATGCTCACTTTCTCTCGAGTACGGAGAAGATGAAGTTACAATCTGCAAGACGATCTTCCAGAAAGCCTCAAACGGATCACGGCCTCCCTCGTCTAGAGACGCATTCTGTCAAGTAAAGAAGAAAAATGAAAATTTTCCTCAAAATGGGAGTTTAATTTCACAGTAGTCTGGAAAACTGCTGCACATTAATTTGTCGCTGGCTGGTTTCATCGTTCCCTTTCTGTTTCGGATTTGATGAGATGTGGTTAAGGCCAGAGAAAGGGTAAAACTCATCAACTCAAATGGCAGCTTCAAGTGGTTCAAGTCAAAAAAGTATTGATTTAAAACAGGAAGACAGAAGCAGCGTTGGAGAATAGCGTAACGTGACTCACAGTTGTTGCTGGTCTGAGAAAACCCTCACAGCCGCGTATATTCCCACATATTATATCCCACAGATCCCCGAAGATGAAAGTAATTGCAGGAAGAGAATGCTCTCCTTTTCCATCCAGTGGATCTACACAGCAGATGTTTTTCCTCTCCCTGGTGATTGCTTTGCATTAGGGGCATCTACTTTCTTTTTTCTACCGAATTACCACCAGGAGCAACAAAGCCTGCAGACTTTCCCCATTCTCCAGCAAACACACAGGAACGTTGGCCTTCAAACCAGTCAATAGAAAAATGAGTTGTTTTAGTCTTACGCCATCTTCTGCTACTTTAGTGATCCCCTTCGATGCCATCTTGGGTCTCATCATACACCACTAAACAGCATTTTGGTTTCTGTGGAAAACTGGGCTTCTAACATATTTACTCACAAACTTACCACTCTTCCCAGTTTCCTGCCCTTTCTTGCCATCACAACCAATGCCAAGGATTAGGCAGGTTGCCCAGTGGTGAACAGGGACAGTGAGGCCAACAGACTGAACCCAGTTGTCTGGCATTAATTGGGAACTCAAGTCTGAGTGTTGGCGAAAGCAGATAATGATTGAGATGAATGTTAAAAACAAGAGAATAAATAGGAGAGGGAAAAAAAAGAGTAGCAAGTACAGATGAAAGAAGCAGAAAAAGATTACGTCTGAATGAGATCCAAATTTAAATGAGTTCAACAAAATGTCTTTTTAAGAAAAAACTAATCAAATCAATGGTTTTAGCATACATAAAATGTACTTTAGATAGTCAAAACAAAAAACCTAATTTCACAAATGGATGTAGATCAAACATCCTGACATCAGATGGTCCCAGCATAGCTTTGGCTGGCTTTAATAATAATTTTTGGAGTACTAATATGTTTAATTAGCCTATTATCTGTTAACATCATAATTGATTTAGCTGTTTCACAACATGCAACTTTGATATTTATCAATTATCATCTGGTGCTCAGTCTTGCACAAGTTCACCAAGCATAACCACAGTTCACAATGTGTACTTTATTTAATATGTTGTTCACCATCGGAAAGGTTTTAGCTGTGTTCAAAGTCCCAAAATAAACAATATGGCATTCATCTACATTTTAGTATACATTTTTTTTCTGCCGATCCCGATACCGATCACCCCTGAGGGCCGATCGCCGATTCCAATCCCCGATACCGATCACATAATTATTATTTATTTTTTTTTTTTTTATCATAAACACTACTGTTACATTATGTGGAAAAAGGAACCATGAATTCACCTTAATTTAGACAAAAACTTGTTTT
>CAEGAF010174304.1:0-32971 GCA_903067075.1 Micropoecilia bifurca | reverse complement strand
CCCCCCCCCCCCCCCCCCCCCCCCCCCCCCCCCCCCCCCCCCCCCCCCCCCCCCCACAAGTAGATTTCATCAAGGACTGGTGAAATAATGGGTTTGTTTTGATAACAATGTGATCTGGACTGATTATCTCGGGTGACATGACAATAAAAATCACCGCAATATAGTGTGAAGCTGTAATTAGCAAATGATGACAAAATACTGAATTTCTACACACTTAGATAAAAATCTAAATCTATTCGTAACATTTGTGGTGTTTTGGCTTTACAGTATGGTTTTATTTAACTAATAATGAACCCTAAAGCGCTATTAAAGATGGAAGTGAATCCACTTTATGTTAATTGTTGCACAGACTAAAATAGTTAAACATTTGAAGAAATGTTTTGATGATTTTGTCCAGAAGAGTCAGTTTTAGGCTTAAGAAGGAGTAGGAACTGCTGAATTTCTTTGCTTTCTTTTTTTTAGCTTGATTCAGTGGTAAATGAAACTTTACAACATACGCCGTCATGGATTGTTTTGGCTCATTACCATTGGCAAATGAGTTTATTCACAAGGAACTTTCTTTATAGACTCTAAACAAAGATTAGAAGAAGTTCAATTAATTAAAGTTTTTTTTTTTTTTTTCTTTTTTCCCCCCCTTTCTTGCCTGCAGGATCAGGCGTCAGAGGTGGCGTCACACTCGAACCTGGAGGTGGAGCTCAGGGCCAAAGAAAGGGAGACCGCCCAGCTGGTGGAGGATGTCCAGAGACTGCAGGCCAGCCTGACCAAACTCCGTGAGACCACCAGCTCCCAGATCTCCCAGCTGGAGCAGCAGCTTAGCAGCAAGTCTGCAGTTCTCAAGGTATACAAACAAAACATTCAACTTCCTCACTTTTGTGTGTGTGTGGGATCTCTACTCTTCAGCCATAAATCGTTTTTAGGACTCTGTTACTTCTTCCCATTTCCCCCTTTTTCTGCTCCGTGTTGTAATAATCGCGTTCATCTCGACTAAAGCCGCTGGAGCGTTTCTGTGAAATGCTCACTTTTCATCTCGTTGTGATCCGTCAGGAACTGGAGGAGAAACTGGAAAGGCAAGCCGACTATGAGGAGGTCAAGAAGGAACTAAGGTGGGGTTAAAATTATAAACACTTTTGCCAACAGTTATTATGTGAAAACCAGAGGAATATCCTCATTTCGACCAAGTGAAAGAACTGAGTTCATGGCTTTCAGTGAGCTGAAAGTTTCTCCTTTTATACCTTCAGCATCCTTAAGACGATGGAGTTTGGAACCGACTCAGTGCAGGTAAAAAATCCCCACTAAATTCACCCCTAATGGGTGGGAATTGAAGATCTGAAGGTATAAGCAAAAATCAACAAACTCTCATCACCTCTTCGTTCCTCTCGTCCTCCTCGCCAGGACTCGTCCAAACCTCTGGAGGTGCTGCTGCTGGAGAAGAACCGGACTCTCCAGTCGGAGAGCGCCGCGATGCGCATCGCCAACACGGAGCTGAGCGGTAAGTTCGAGTCGATGCCGGTGTCAGGTGAGGAGTGAGAGACCTGGAGAAGTCCAAAAAGATCTTCTACGGGTGAAAGTTTAGCTTCGTACGAGGCTGAACAGGAATGTAGAGCGAGGCAGAGATGTGTATGCATGCACAGTGGCACCAAAAAGTTTGTTTCTAGAGTAAACCGTTTAGAGGAAGGATCAGAAGAATGAAAACCCTCCACAGATTATAATCGGTTTAAGAAGGTGTTATGTTTGTGTTCCAAGTCTGACCTAAGCATCTCTAAAAGTACAAAACCAGGTGAGAAACACCAAGATTGAATCATAAAATTATAAAAACCGATCCTTTTTGGGGGGAACCATTCCACGTTTTGCCATTAGTTGTTCACTGAAACAGAACTTCTGTCTGGGGTTCTGAGACTTTTGATGCCACTTCATGTTGGTTGGCAGGTTTCTTTTCTCTGAGAATACTTAAATATTTCATTTTTGATTGAATTATTTAAACATTGCCACCGCCCTCCACAGATTTATCGTTTTAAAACGGGGGAGAAAAAAAGCCCGTTGTGTGACTGTGAAACCTTTGTTGTGGTACAAAGATGTTGCCTTTGCCTGACGTTTTGCAGAAAAGCATGTGTTGTGTCTTTTTATAAATACACCAGCAGGCGGTTCAACCTGAAAGGTAAAAAAAGAAAGAAAAAAAACAACCACCAAGCATTGTACAACAACAACAAAAAAAGAAAAGGAGGACACCATCCTCTGTTCTTTACATCGGGACTCGGCTGCCCTCTCCAAACTGTGTTTATGGGTTTGAAATGTCATTGCTTTAGGCTTGAATAGTTGAATAGCTTAGAATTGATTAACATTCACAGTGAGAGGAGCTTACTGTCTTATTTGATCATGTTAAAGTCTCAATGGTTACGCATTAAAATAATTCTCCCAAGCGGCTCAACGGGATGAATTCTAGTCGTTAAGACTGGAGAAATATAGTTTGTCTGCATGTTCTGGTTATTGTAAAAAGTATACATATATATATATATTGTTTTTCTTTTCTTTTGATCAATGTTTGAGATCTTTTTTTGTAGCCGTTTTTGTATTTTAAATGGACTAAAAGACTGTGACGCAGCATCTGCAGTGGACTGAGAAGACTGTTGAAGTGGACTCTCCCAGTCTTATTGACTCCATCAGGAAACCTTTTGTTTTTTTTGTAAACTCTGTTTGGCTACCTCTAGAGACCGAGCCTGTGGCCAGGCTAATCCGCCCGTGTGGCACGGTGACAACTGTTTTGTTTTTGTCCTGTTTCCTTCCAGGCTGTGGCTTACAAGAAAGGTTGAAATCACAAATGCATGGGCACTTTGTCTAGGGGGGAAAAAAGGAAAGTTCAGTAATTTAAAAAAACAAAAAAAAAACTTCACAAAATAACTTTTTTTTTTTTTTGCTCTCTTGTTTTGGAACCCCCTTTTTTGTTGACTCCCCCATAATGCATTGTGTTTTGACCTTTCTTGTAGGGTCAGCCGGGCGGAAAGGGACAGAAGAGTCCACAGCGAAGGAGGACGCCGTCAACAGCGAGCCCTCTCTCCCTTCATCCTCCT
The DNA here is from genome assembly GCA_903067075.1 of Micropoecilia bifurca. Classification (NCBI taxonomy): domain Eukaryota; kingdom Metazoa; phylum Chordata; class Actinopteri; order Cyprinodontiformes; family Poeciliidae; genus Micropoecilia; species Micropoecilia bifurca. Next base: position 29,906 of record CAEGAF010174304.1, on the reverse strand, counting down.
CCTCTTCCTCTCAGCACCCCTTATCTCGCGCTCACGTAGACCCCCTGAACGCCGTCAGCAGCGAGGCCCCGCCCTTCACCCCGACGGGCATCGGACAGGAGCTGTACTCCCCCGTCTTCCCCCTGGTCGGCAGCAAGATGGCGCTGAACTCTCTGATTCAGCGGCAGCTCCTCCAAACGTTCTACTCCAAAGCTCTGCAGGACTCGTCGGGGATCCACAGCGGCGCCCTGCTGTTCACGCCCTTCACCCCGGCGCTCAGCTCCATCCCTACCTCCACCCCCGGCTCGGCGTCGGCCGCCGTCCCGCTGGCAGCCAGCAGCCCCCAGCCGCCCCCCGCCAGCCCCGACATGGCTCCCGTCAACGGGAGCGGCACGGCGGGCGGCGCCCCGTCGCCGTCACCCAGCCACTCGGACGCCGCCACCGCCGGCGGTGGCGTCCTGGACGGGGAGGACATGGACACGGCGGAGATCGCCCGGCAGGTGAAAGAGCAGCTGATCAAGCACAACATCGGCCAGCGAGTGTTCGGCCACTATGTGCTGGGACTCTCTCAGGGCTCTGTCAGCGAGATCCTGGCCCGACCCAAGCCCTGGAACAAGCTGACCATCCGGGGGAAGGAGCCCTTCCACAAGATGAGGCAGTTCCTGGCCGACGAGCAGAACATCCTGGCACTGCGGAGCATCCAGGGGCGACAGAGAGGTTAGTGTTTGTCAAACTCATTTTAATTTTGGTGTTGTATCTAGATTATGAATCTTCTCAATGGACCATTTGTGCCAGAAGGCATTGATAAAACCCATCAGCAAACTGTTAAAACAATAATAACAGCCTGTCTGCATTCGATGAGTGCTTCTTAAAGGGTTTAGCATTATGTAAAATTGACTTTTTTGAGCTTTACATCATGTTATAACGTTATTCCCCCATCAATAACTTAACTTGGAGTGTCGCTTTAATCTCCTCTGGCAACAATTCAGATGTGCAAAATGCTGGACAGGACCAAGGACCTCCTCCTTGAGGCGGAGTTTCAGAAAGAGCAGGAAGGAGTTTTTAAAGAGACAGAGGCCCAATTTGAAGGCGTTAATTTACAAAGTCGGTTTTCTTTTAAGTCATCTTTGATATACAGTATTTTTAGAGCGACTGAAGGTAACCAAGTGATTGTTATAAAATGGCACAATGTGCCTGGAAAACACATAACACTGCCTCTTTAAAATTAAACATTGGACATGTGTTCACACTGATCAGTCCCTCCAGGATTTTGCTTTGTTTTTGGAATCAAAGTTAAATATTTGACGACATTATTCGATATTTGTGCTTACTTTTGGTGGTACATAGGACTTTTTGCTACTCGCCACATCGATTGTACTATTAACTTTATGTCAACCAGACTAAGGTGGCAGTGTTGTAATAGTAGTGCTAAGAAATACTTCCACCTGCAGGTGAGAATTAGCATCGCTTTAACCCGATGTCTGATCACTTTTGCTGAAAATTTCGAAAAAAAAAAAGAGTCACTGCACTTTTTCGCAGTGATTGAACTGATGTGGAAAAAGTGCAGGGATTTGTTGATTTCTGCATGAATTTCCACGATTGTGGAATCAATAAAACTGGACGGACTCAGTGATGTAATTTGCCAGTATGCAGATAAAAACTGCCTTGATTTAATTGATAAAATATTTAAGCTCACATCTATCATCTTGAAGGTATAAACCACTTCTGAAGTCTAGAGGACCACATAAAAAAAAAAAACTACAGTGGGCCAGATTTGGCCCCCTTGCTTTGAGTTTGACACATGTGCTTTAATGGATCTCTGTGTGTGTGTGTGTGTGTGTGTGTGTGTGTGTGTGTGTGTGTGTGTGTGTGTGTGTGTGTGTGTGTGTGTGTGTGTGCGCGCGCGCGCGTGCAGAGCTATTGATCAGCTTGTCGATACAGACTAGCTTTTTTATTGTTTTTTTTCATTTTTCTTTCTGCCTCCCGCCTCCTGTGCTGTCCCACACCTGTGTGTACTGAATGAGTTCCTAGTCACACACCGATCCCAAGAGCCTCTCTTCGCTATTGTGATCAATACAGAAACCTTTCACACATCAATGGTATTGATCGCTAGGGAACCAGGAGGAAGCCAGGGATGTACTGTTAACTGCGGGGTAGATTCGATTAGCCCGGGCCTGCTTTTCTTAACGCATCAGGACATTTCTGATTGAAGGTGGCCTCGGTGGAACAAAAAGTATTATAAACCCAACCTGCACTTTGTCTGCCTCTGCTTCAGCCAGAGTCTGTTTTTGCCGTGGCTTTCATCGGGCAGGGGTTTAACCACCGCTGCGGCCACAGGTGCTAAACGTCAGCGCGTTCACAGGGGCATCTCAATAAATACAAATATCATATTGAAAAGTTGTAAAAAAAAATTTTTTTCCAGAATTTAGATTTTGGCTCGCAGCCAACTCTTGTCAATAGAGTAATTGAAAAATTACTCTATTGGTTAAGCTTCTTGTGAAAGAGAAGCATGACGTTCGCTGAAATAAACCTTTTAGATGTATACAGACCAACACCAGGAGTCAGTATCAATTTATTTATAAAGCATTTTAAAACAATGTGCTGTAAAATTAAGCAGTGCTTATAATAATAGTAAGATAAAAAGTAATGAAGTCTCCCCATAAAATAGAGAAAGAGCCTTATTTTACCTCAATGCTGTAAGTCTTAAAAGCTCATTAAATCCTCTCTGGAGGGACTTGTCGTCCAAGCTGTGTGAAGTCTCCATCACAACTCTTCCTTTATTCTCTGGAAACTTCTTTCGCAAATGAAATCCAAAATTTACTTTTACTTTTTTTTTTACTTCCACTCAACCTTTTTTTACCTGCCTGGTGCAGAGATGACTATAAAGTCAGCAGTCGGTCTGATGATTGTTTTCTGCTCCAACTTTTCTCGGAAAACAAAACTTTGCAACATTGTTGATGCTGATCATCAACATGTTCTTTTGATCATCAACCTCCCCACCTTTCTCCTTCAGCTTTAGGATCTTGGTTATAAGTAAGCCTGTCTCAATAAGCAATGAATCAATTAATTGCATAATAAATTAAAATGAACTCCGGATATATTTTTTTGGAGAGCAGTTTTATTTACAGACATTATAATCCATTATGATTTTTGTTTATTTGTGTTTTTTATTTCTGTCTTTATTTGTCGGTTTTGGATCTTGAGCTTCTCCTTGTGTATCTAAAAAGTCTTCAGCTTCCAGTCTGTTGATCTTTCAGAGGGTGAACTTGCAATATTTTCCCCTTTTCATTATATTATTTTTACTGGGACAATTTATCATCCAGCTAAATGTGTTAATGCGACAGGCCTGGTTGTAAGATCTACATCAGTTGGGAAAAGTGAGAGTCCTTCAAAATGGCTGAATACTTACTGGGAAATCTCAATTTTAACCCAGTGAAACTTCCTAAAGTGGCAATCCGTTGAGAACCTGGACGTTTTGGTTTTCATTCGCTGTAAGCCGTAATCCTCAAAATGATTGAAATGCAACAAATGAAATTCTAAAATCACTTTTTAGTGATATTCTTATTTATAGAGATGCACCTTTTTCATGTAATGCCCATCAGGCGGAGCAACGTGCAGGACGCTGTGCGGCACCATGTAGTCTAGCTGTAGGGGAAAAAAAGGAAAAGAAGAAAAAAAGACACAAAGCAACACCAAAGTGCTGTAACTTAGTGTGTGGTGTATTGTTTTTAACAGAGGGCTCAGGCCAGCCCCAGCTTAGCCGAGTGTTTCAGGACGCTCCGAAGCGGAGAACCCACTCCGATACACCTTCACACACAGGTCTGTCCCGTCCACATGCAGAGATTCTGGCACGTTTGTGTCTGTGTGGCATGTTTGTGTTGGGGTAAACCGCATCCATGGTGTGTGTGTGTGTGTGTGTGTGAGTGTGTGTGCGTGCGTATGAGTGTGTGACGCCGTTTATTAATTGCAGGCAGGCATACAGATGTAAATGTGCCTTGAAGGTAACCGCACAGTTCCAGCGACTTGCGTCAAAGGAAAAACCCAGCATGTGTATTTAGGCCTTTTATTGGTAGTTGTTGTTCTGTGGGGAGTGTTTTTATTCGCCGAAGTGTGCATGTGTGTGCACTCCACTCGGGGAGACGTAGGGGCGCTCTCCAGGGCCGTCGCTGTGCAGTTCAGTGGTGGGAATGTTGGTCTTTGTGTTGTGAAAAGCCGGCGCCTGTCAGTTAAATCAGAACGTCATCAAAAACATCACTTATTTCAGTGATTTAATTCAAAAAAATGAAACTCTCCGATAGATCAATTCAACATCAGAGGTGGGCATTTATTGTATCATTTATCAATTATTGTGAACGTTTTCTTGATACTATGTTAAATAAGCTATTTTTTCAATTTTTCTCTACTGTTTGTTCCATAACAAATTTCAGTAAATTTGAAAATATGAGTAAATCTTGTTACTCTGGACAGTTTGATATAAATCACACTTTCTTTTTCCAGATAGTGGCAGGAATAGGCCTGTTTCAAAAAGGAATGTTTTTCAAGGGCATTATTTTTGTTTGTGGCACTATAAATGCCATGCAGTCACAGGAAAAAAAGAAAAAGGGAAATAAAGCATTTTTTTAGTCAGAATTTTTCGAGACACACCAAATAAATTTATTATATTTGCCAATATTTTATATGTTGACAACAAGATAAAAGCAAATATCTATCAATATCTTTATCGGACAGGGACTGATATGGTAAAAAAATTACTAATATCGCCTGATGCTGAATGCTAGCACTGATATATCGTGCATCACTAATATTGTTGTCGCGACGGTACCACAAAATATCACAATAAAATTTGAAATCCACATCACCCACCCCTGTTCAACATGGTACAAGTCATTTCAAGAATTGGTTCATTTTGAGTTTGGCTTACAGCTGATGGAAATTCAAAATGGAGTTTCTCAGAAAAGTTGAATATTACATGAGAGAATAGAACAGACATGTTCTGCATTGGCCCACACGGTCATGCAGAGGACACCCTCCACGCACAGGGTGAGCCATAAAAAGCATCTAAAGAAGAATGATGCATTTAAGCACATTAAGGGAAAGTTGAGTGATAGGAAAAACTGTTGAGGACAAAACACTAAAGGAGCCGCAGTCGGTCTACTCCCTTCATCCCTTCATTCTCCGGAACCTGCAACAAAGTCATAGCTGAACTAGCTAGAAGAAAACTGGACAGTTTTCTTTTCAGTTTATATAAATTAACGGATTTCATTTCAATTCAGCATCCCATCATGTCTAAAGGCAGCTCAGCTTATTGGCCATAAAAATTCATAGCATCTTCACTGCAAAACCAAAATGTTGCCAAGGATTCCAGGCCTGGTTTCCAGTGCAAATACCTTAGTACACTTAAAATAAGACAAAACAGACTTACAAGTAACTTTTCAATAAGAAATGGGAGCTTTTTTAAAGTAAATAATTCCTTAATATTGATGAAAAAGGTACTAGTTCCACTGCCAGATTATTTCACTAACAATATGGGGGAAATGTCTTCTTATAAGTGAAATAATTTTCCAGTGGAACTAGAACTTTTTTTGTCAGTATTAAGGAATTTACACACTTAAAACAAGCTTGCATGTCTTGCTGAAAAGTTGCGTCAATTTCAAGTGTTTTAAGAAATTTGCAAAAGAAACTAAACCCAAAAAGACTTTGCAAGATATTGTGTTTTGCGGCGTTCGCGCTACACTTGTGCTGACGAGCTTCACAGAGACGCTCCTCTAATTTTTCTGCTCACACGGCCGAGCGTAGCAGCAGCTCTGCTGGATTTTACTGAAAGTGCTTGAAGCAAAAGGAGCCCTGACCAGGCCTAGACTGACCAGACTCTGTTGTTTCTGATTGGCTTTCTTCAAGCCAGAGATGTGGGTTTTTATTATTACACACCGTAATCGCATAAATAAATGTTTAAAACTGATCACTCTGCTCACTTTTCAAACTGAATTGCTGAGATAAACTTTTTGATGATGATCCGAGTTGCAGAGCTGCATCTGTAGTGAATAATTATTCATTCTGCTGGGGTTTTTTTTCTCCTGTTTTATTCTTGACGCCTCTTGTCGTCTTTTCCTGTCCCCCCCACCCCCAAACTCCATTTGTCCCTTCCAGGTAACATCACGGCTCGCGTTCGCACCCCGGAGGCGGGTTCGGATGAAGCCATCAAGTCCATCCTGGAACAGGCCAAAAGAGAGCTGCAGGTGCAGAAAGCTGGTGAGTTCTCCTTTATTTCCTCATCTCCCCGGTAACCGGAGCGTTAAAGACGGACGCTACGCCCGTGTCTCTCCTGACTGCCCATTTCCTCTGCTTTTAATAGACCTGTCCCACGCTCAGCCGTCTTACACGGGGCTAAAAGGAGGGGGCGGGGGCGGCGTAGGAGGCGGTGGGGGCGGCGGATCGGACGAAGCCATCCGCTCCATCCTGGAGCAAGCGCGCAGGGAGATGGAGGCTCAGCAGGCGGCGTTGGAGCCCATCCTCAAAGCCTCGTCTTCGTCCTCCGCGTCTCTGTCTCAGAGAGACATCCTGGGCTCGTCCCTCACCGCGCCGCTGCCGCCCTACAACCCCCTTGCGCTCTCCCTCAAGAAGCCGCCGAGCTCCCACCTGTCCTCGCCTCCGTCCCCATCTCCGGTGCTGGACTTCAGCTCCGGTGGGAAACGAGACGGCCGGGCTTCCTCAGGGATCGACATGTCGGCCGACGGCGCGTTCAGGCTGGGCCGGCCCTCGGAGGGCTCCGGCCGCCCCGGGGGCGCCGTGGGAGGGGGCTACTGGAGGGAGCAGTGGTGGAGCAACATGCACTCGGACCACCGGAGGGCCCTGTCCAGCCAGGTGGCAGAGGAGAACCACAACCAGGAGGACTCCAAAGAGGTGAGAGCCGAGACGGGTGTCCTCCTCCTGATGGGAAGTCGGGGTTCCTTCACTGACCGGAACATTTATGAAACTTTATTTGAGTTGTTCAAAATCTTTGTAGTTGTAGAAAAAGACAATTGAGTGGAAAAATGGGGTAGTTCAAACTTCGTTTCCTGTCACACTGTCTTTGTCAGAAGTTTATTTGTGTGTCTCTCTCTCTCTCTCTCTCTCTCTCTGTCTCTCTCTCTATGTATCTATCTATTTCTCAATCTTACCATTCATACCCATTTGTCTATCAGTACATCTTTACGTATAGACGTATAGATGAATCACTCCATTCATCTATACGTCTGTTTTTTGTTTCCTCCACCATGTGTTGTTGTTGTTGACAGTCTCTCTGTCCATTTATGTATCTATTTTGTACAGTTTCATTACTCCTCTTCCTGTGTTCAGTGTCTTTTAACAAATCTATACCATGTAACAATTAGTCGGTCACTTTATTAGCTGACAGTAATCGATCCATCTTGATTAACTGTTCCAGCTGTAATCAGTCTGTTACTTTATCCAGCTATTTATTCATCCATCCATCTGTTTGTATTTCTGTTTAATCATCCATCCATTAGCCTGTCTGCCCATCCATCTATGTACCTCTCCGCTCCTCCGTTTACCTAAACTTGACCGCTCCTCCTTACATGAGAATCTGGGAAAAGTCCGAACGGAATACGGCGACGGGAAGCCCTGCAGGATTCGCCGGCGTGCCTGAGCTGTTCTTTCGCTGTCTGTTGCAGGGAATATTGAGCGACACTTTAACTCGACACAAACCTTGGAACAAGCTGAACCAGAGGAGCAGGGAGCCGTCGTACCTCCGCATGCAGACGTGGCTCAACGGCGACCAGGCGCAGAACACGCACGTCCCGCAAGCCCAGAACCAAGGTGAGCCGATCCCGACCCAACACCGTCACCTGACGCCGATTAGCGCTGGCGGCTAGTTGTTTCTGTCAGCCTGTCACTCACTGCGCCCTCCTCCTCCTCCTGGCTTCCACCATCCCCCCCTGCTCTCCCTCCACATCCCCAGTTCTGTGGCAGTGTCAGCCAGCAAGCTGCTGGTTTGTCATGTCATAGACAAGTTAGTGTTGCAGCGCCAGATGGCAGCGCCGCGTGTGTGTGTGTGTGTGTGTGTGTGTGTGTGTGCGTGTGCGCGCGTGCATCTCTTTTTCTCTCTGGGGGTGTAAACAGCAGCTAATGTACACTGACAGCTCCTCATGACTGCTCTCTTCCAGCCTGCTGAGCGGCGCAGCAGCACTACACAGATACATGAAGGAATGAGAGGAGGAAGCCAAAAAAAAAAAGGCTTCAAACCGAAAACTTAAGCACATTTTTTAATGCTTTTTTTTCTTCATTTTTTTAAAATGGAAATCTTAAACTCATTGAAGAGATGAAACTCTGCACACACATAATGCAACATGTCACCTGAACTGCGTGCTCTTTGTCACCCTGTCTGTTCCACTCAAGCAGAGGGGACTCCCAAGACGTCGGCGAGCTGCAGCCCGGCTCCCGAGTCGCCGCTCAGCTCGGCCGAGGAGTCCGTCAACGGTCTGACCGGGGACCCCCTCGCCTCGCAGTCCTCCGGCCTCAAGCCGCTGTCTGAAGACCCCTCGGGTGGGGAGTCCCAGCCCGGCACGCCGCTGCCCCTACCGGGCCACTCCGGCCTCAGCATCCAGGAGATGGTCGCCATGTCTCCCGAGCTCGACACGTACGCCATCACCAAGAAGGTCAAGGAGGTGCTAACTGATAATAACCTCGGTAAGAAACACGGGATTGGATTTTTTTTGTGTGTGAAAATGTTGAACCCTGCTGAACTTCAAGCTTTCTTGAGTTTTATTTGAGTTTTATGTGATGAACCGGCCTAAAGCAGTGCATAAGAGTGAAAGACAGATGGCTAAATGGTTTCCAGTGTTTCTTGCAAAGCGAAATCTGAAAGTTGGTGGGGTCAACGTACATGACGATATCAGCCACAAATCTTTCTTTCTCTACCCGCTTTTGCACATTCTGCTTTGTAAATAAGTCAGTTTCAGTCAGACTGGATAGATGAGGAGTGTTGGTGAATATAATAACTATTCCTTTCCAGAGCTCTAGTTGTATGTTTTGCTGTGTTTCTTGGTCTTCATAAAACTGTTTCTTATCTTATTTATGATTCCTAACAAACCTGTGAAGCCTTCACAGAACTGCTTACTGTTTATTTACACAGTGACAAAAAGTACCAACATTTCATTAACCTTTTTGACGATTGGTGCCGGGTTATGGCACAAACAGCTAATTTCCACCTGCAGTCCCTGAACGGGTTGATGTAATCAAATATGACTTAACAGATTATGAATTGGTAAAAAGTCGGTGTAATAATTAACTGCAGACATGTTTGATAATTTATTATTCTGATCTCACTCAAATCAATCTAACAGAAAACACAGACAATTCATAAAACGGTTTATTTGCTTTCATCAACAATTTGTACAAATCTGATTGTGCAGTAGCCAATATGAACATCTGGATTTAAGCTGAGATTAAATTGCACATAAACTCTCCAGTTATGTGACATCTGGGTTTCATTTTAGGGTATCAAATTAAAGGATGCTGAACGAAGCCACGCTTTTCACGTTTTGATTTGTAAAAATATTTGCATGTGTCGTTTTCCTTTCTCCTCACCATTACTAAGCAATATTTTGTGTTTATCACGTAAACAGGATTCATACAGGTACTTGAAATCCTTGAAATTGCTTGAATTTTTTTTTTTTTCAAGTTTTGGAAAGTGCTGATTTCTGTATAAAGTGCTTGATATTCAAACCACACACTTATCACTTGCGTACTTCTGATATTTTATTCGTTACACAGAGTTATTAAAATTGGGGGCTGTTTTTTTGGGATAAATTGGTGTTTGGTCCAATACCAATCAGGTGTATTGTGTGACATTTCAAACCATAAAATGTTGTTATATTTTAGCCTACGTCGTCCCTGCTATGTAGAAAACTATAACAACACATTGTCAGTAATAAATGATGTCACATTATAGCGAATTAAAACTGTTGCCTCTGGTTGATTTGTTGTTTTGTCTCCAAAATGTGGTGCTTAAATGTTTGAAAACTTACCATGGAAAAAGCTCAAAAAATGCTTACATTTTGTTGTGGAAAAAGTGCACCAACACATGAAATACACTGAACGGAATGTTGTGTCTGAAAACAAACCCTTTTTTTTATGATCATTTCTCCCTTTTCCTCCACAAGGTCAGCGACTGTTCGGGGAGACCATCCTGGGTCTGACTCAGGGTTCTGTCTCAGACCTGCTGGCCAGGCCTAAACCCTGGCACAAGCTGAGCCTGAAGGGCCGGGAGCCGTTCGTCCGGATGCAGCTGTGGCTCCAGGACCCGCACAGCGTGGAGAAGCTCATGGACATGAAGCGCCTGGAGAAGAAAGGTGAAGCAGCAGAAGCTCAAAAAGAGACGGCAAAGATATTCCTTTTTGAAAACTAGTAAACAAAAGGAAAAAAAAAAAGGTCACAGAGACGCGGTCATCGGAGTGCTTTTATTTTTATAAATACATTAGGAGGAACGCACAATGGCAGACACACACACACACACACACACATGCTATCCTTTGTGCAGGACAGCAGAGCATGTTGTGCAGATCACAGTCATCTTGGTGTGATGTCTGTACCAATCAGGGCCGCAGACATCACATCCTGTATTGGATGTGACAGCTCGGGGACCGCCGCAGGGCTGCTTACTCACACTCATCAGCACTCTTCTTCATCATCATCGTCATCATCATAATAATCATCAGTGTCTATAGGCTTGTGTTTTTTTTTTTTTGTTTTTTTTTTGCCCATCATTCGTAAGCGCGTCGCCCTCTCTGTCGCTCCATCCTTGGATCGTATTATCCTCTGGTGGTGGGATTTGTTAAAAACCTACAAAGCCAGTAGACTTTGCCTCCTCACCCCCGCGACTCTACCGACGACCCACTTAAAGCACTTTCCTCCTGAAATGCAGGGTTTGAACCCGTCCATCAAGGATCTCTTTACCATTCGAGAACCGCCGTGGCAAGCTAACCTCACATCTTTCTGAAGGTTTTGGATCAGAGAGCGCACTCCCGAGTATTGACCAAAAAAATAAATAACTCAGCGGTCCGGGCCACCAGCAGAGCCTAGAGGAAAGACATGGACCTAATCTAGACTAACCGTATTTGACCTCTCGCTCTGGCGCTGCCAGCCCTGTGAGGCAGCGCGTAACTTTTCAGAGAGCGCTAACCTTGCTCTGAGGGGTTTCTTCCCCTGAAACACTAATATATCTGGCAGCGTGTATCGGGGTTGGGGAAAATGTCAACCTCATGTTGAAGCTGCCACGAGCTGTTCATTTTCAGCTGCTGGTGCCCGGAGTAAACACGGCTGCCTGTTTGCTGTGAAAGGGGAAGAAGGGAGACGCTCGCTGGTAAAGATGCTGAGAAGGGCAAGAGCACCATCTAGTGGTGCCTGGGTTTACTGAAGTTCGGGCTGCATGATACCAGACAAATATGATGTTGTGGGGGGGGTGAGGGGGTGGGGGGTTGTACTGCTTATTTTTCTCACTCTGCATTTTTTGTATTCATGATGCTTCCATCATATCATGAGCCACTGAAACCTGTAGTCAGGTGTGGAGAAAATCAATGCACCATGTCGCTTTAAAAACATACAGTCTCTTTCCTCTGACTTTACAATTTAAGTCCTGCTTGATGTACAGATCATTTTAAAACACAACTGATGGTGTTTTAAAATGGCACAATGTGCCTGGAAAATACCCAGCACTGCCCCTTTAAGGCATCTTTAACCTGATTTTAAGGCGTCTCATTAATTATTGTAGCTGTGAACAGCTTTTCTTTAACAAAAGCAATAATGCAAAATCCTTTTGGTTAAAAGCTTCTTCTTCAGGAGATCTTCTCCTATAAAATCTACTTTTACACATCTGGGCAATGATGTCATTTGTCTTTCTGTCCTTTTTTGTATTTATACTCATTATTTATATGCATGTAAATATATAATAAGATTAATAAAGTATAAGAATTTATATAGTATGTTTTATTTGAAATATGCCCTTTTCCTTTTTTTTAAATAATGTCATCTTAGCCACCAGTTGGTACAGGTCTATACTTTGCGTATTAAGTATTAACTTCCTCTTTTTGTGTTTTTGTTTCTCTCCAGCTTACATGAAAAGGCGGCTGAGCTCCCTGAGCGACGGCCACTCTGTGGACGGAGTTTTACCAGGGCCCGATTACATGCAGGGCTCCCAGAGTCCGGGGGGCCAGCAGCAGCTGAAGAAGCCCAGGGTGGTGCTGGGCCCCGAGGAGAAGGAGGCCCTAAAAAAGGCTTATCAGCAGAAGCCCTATCCCTCCCCTAAAACCATAGAGGAGCTGGCCTCCCAGCTCAACCTGAAGACCAGTACGGTCATCAACTGGTTTCACAACTACAGGTCAGTCCTGAATCTAATCCTGAACGCCAGCTGGCGAGACACAATGCTTCGATCGGACTTTACAAAGCCGACGGGAGGTTTGCAAACATATTGTCCTATTAATTTTGGCCCTTTTAAAGATTTTTGTCTTCTGGTGCAAACCTGACTTTTAAACACAGAAATAAATGTTCAGCTGGTTTTCCAGGCTGAGTCACAAGTGATTTCTGACAGTCCCAACATATTTCCTTCGTATCTGAGGTGAACTGTTTGTGCTCCAGGGTGGAAACAAGAAGTGGTTTAGTAGTTACTCTGGCCTCAATGTTATTGAGTGAACGTTTAAATCTCAGTCAGTGTCAGCAACCCAGCCAGTCATAATGACGATGAGGTCGACTCCTTTAAAAAGGACATTTGACCAAGAGGTTTTTGTAGGGTTGAAACGATAGTTGAAATAATCGTCAACGTACTTAGTAATACATTAATTAATTAAGACAATGCATTCAGGACGTATTTAAGCCTCAAATGTACAAAAAAAATATGTACAACTTGAAGATGGCAAAGAAACTTGTCTGTAAATGTGTTTTACCCAGAAATCCTCATGTGGCGTTTTTAGCTTCACCTAATAAAAATCAAATTAGCCCTTTAACCCTGACCCCCAGAAAATACAATACAATTATTATTCCCTTAATCCAAAGATAACAAACAGATCAGTCCTACACTATATTGATGTTAAATCAAACAGAAAGAACTGATCTTTTCACACATTGATGTTGGAAGCATTTTTTAGTTTCAGATTCCTCCTCTTACAAATGATCAGTCGTTCACTAAGGGAATCCTGTGTTACTGCAGTTTAGGCAAGAAACTGTTTATTTAAAAGAGATTTGAGTGATTTGTTTATATTTTTATCCATTTCTAATATTAAGAATATTGTTAGTGGTTAAATTAAAAAAATATATTTTGAACCGTCTTCCCCAGGTCACGCATCCGAAGAGAGCTTTTCATAGAGGAGATCCAGGCGGCCGGGGGGATGGGGCCCGGCAGCGAGGGGGGCTCTCCGTCCCTCCGCGGGTCCAAATCAGGGGAAGGGGACAGCTGCGACGGGACGGAGTCCGAGGGCACGGTGGAGACCCGCCAGGGCCTGGGCCTGGGCCTGGAGGACCACAGAGGAGCGTGCAAAGACCAGGGCATGGAGGTAGAGTCCGAGGCCGGGGGCTCCAACGACTCCCCCGCAGAGATGGACTGCAGCGCCTCGGGCTTGGCTGGGCCGGGCTCCAGCTGCGGGCAGAGCGGACTGGGCATCTTCGGCCTCACGGAGGCGTCCTCCACTAGCTCCGCCTCCAGTACGAACGTCCCCGCCAGAAACCCCAGGGACAACAATCTGCGCAAGAAGAAGGCGGCCAACCTCAACAACATCATCCACCGGCTGGAGAAGGCCGCCAGCAAAGAGGACCCGTCAGAGTGGGAGTTCTAGCTCCAGCCAGGCCCCCGACCCCCGGACCCCGACCCTCGTCCTTACCGTCTCATAACCTCACGACCTCTAACCTTGGAAACCCCTCCTGCTCTGTTCCAGTCGGAGAGCGAACACAGCCAAAGTCAAGCTCAGCAGCCATTTTTATTGCATAGAAGCTTTCCAAAACAAAAAATAAAAACACAAATAAAACGGAAAGAAACAAAGAAGAGTGGTTGGCAAAACCCTTAAAAAGAAGATTTTACGGAGTACGTAGAAGAACAAAATAAGAGAATTGTCTCTCCTGTTTTTTTGTTTTGTTTTGTTTTTTGTAACTGAGTTTTTTTTGTTTTGTTTTGTTTTGTACTGAGAAAAAGCACTTAGCCGTCCTGCTGGCCTCTGGCCCTGCTGTACCTCCCCCCCTTATCACCAGCCACTGGTGCACCAGAAACTGGTCAGTCCTGAGCTGGGGTCTGACCCGCAGCCGGGGTTCGAACCTGGACTCAGTATCACAGGCAAGGCCTGACACAGCAGCTGTCACAGTGATTAGACACTGATAGACGATAGTTAGAGACAGAAACTCTCTTACAAGAACTCTCACTTTCTTAAAGGAGATTTTTTTTCCTTCCTCTTCTTCTTCTCACCTCCCAAGTGTCCACAAACCTCCCCTCACTCAGTGAGACGCCTCATTTTTTTCACACTGTAGAGTGACTGTTACAAACCCTTTGCCTTTTTCACTCACTGCGTGTGTGTTTGTACGTTAGGGGTTGTGTCGGCGTGCACCTGTTTTGTGTGTGTGTGTGTGTGTGTGTGTGTGTGTGTGTGTGTGTGTGTACACCTAAATGTGGTGCGTACGTCTCTTCTCGGCGGCAGCGTGTTTTCTTTAAGTCACTCCTACGCTCTTTTGAGGGTAGTGGAAAGCCTGCTGGCTGAGCTGCCATGGTTACTGAAATAAGACAGATGAACTTTGACCTGTTCTGTCCCATATCCTGTCCTGCTGACTGCCATGTGATGGCCAGAAGGATCGTTTTAATTCCTCGCAAACATACGCACTCATCTGAAGAGGAAGGAAGGAAGGAAGCGACTTTTTCTTGCCGCCTTTCGCCCCCTTCTTCTTTTTAGGATGACGGATGATCCGTTTTTGATACTGCAATTAGGTTGCCAATAAGAGATTGCACAGTCTATCGACTCTAAAGAATACAAAATAGGGAATTTTAGGAAAGCATTTTTAATTAGTGCAAAAACGACAGAAGAGCGAAACAAGTTACTGCTAGAATTTGCAACAAAAAGAAAAAGGCAAGCGAATTAGAACGGAACAACGTTGCGTCGTCGAGACGCGACACGATGCATCCATGTAGTACTGTAGCGGTCCGACATGGCGACGCTCTCCGTGTGTCTCGTGTTCTTCTTTCCTAGGTAGCGCACGCCGCAGCCGCGTGCGTTTGCACCACTGACGAAAAATAAACTTTTTTTTTTTCTCTGTTCACAAACCATGTTTTTATAGGCCAAATCAGGAAAAGTGTGTGTATGTGTGTGCGTGTGTCTTTTTGTGTGCATTTATACTTGCCTGCATGTTAGTCAGGGTTGAGGTCAATTCACACAGTAAAATTTTAAGACTTATATTATGATTCTTGACTGAAAAAAAAGAAGAAAAAAAAGAGCCGAGTTTGAGCATAGTTGAACTGCTGAGCTCGATTATCGTGTACTTTCTGCTGGTTTTCCTTCAAAGTGAGTTCACCCCAACCTCCCCCCGACCTCTGACCCTCCACCCGACCCTTACCGATTGTGAGTAGTTTCCACTCTTCTCCAGTCTATCCTGAATCCAGGGATGTGTGTGTGTCTGTTTTTTGCATTGAATTCTACTGTAAACACTACAAACTTTAAGGCATATCACTTCCCTCCCTTGTCCTTCACAAGCCCTCAGTGCCTGTCAGCCCACTGCCTCCCTCTCCCCCAGTGTGTGTGCACACGCACGTGTGTGTGTGTGTGTGTGTGTGTGTGTGTGTGTGTGTGTGTGTGTGTGTGTGTGTGTGTGTGTGTGTGTGTGTGCGCGCGCGCGTTTGCATGGAGGCACGAACACACGACGTGCTCGTGCGCGAGCGATCGAGGAGCGTTGGGCGTTTCTAACGAGTGGGGTCATATTTCGTATATCTACTTGCACACACTACTAGTGCACAACTGACACCCTTCTTTAAGCTGTTTGATGCGTTACCATTGCATTAATCTTCTCACAAAGTAGTGTAATACTATGATTTACTGTAGCTTGGTTTTATTGCTTTTTTTTGCATTTATAGTTTGGTTTTTATTCTGCTTATTTATAGGTGCTGTATTTTTTTCATTTAATGTCTTATCATATGAGTTGTCTATTTTTTAAGGGATTATACTGTTCCTGAGGGCAAGTAACATTTTTATTATTAGACGTATAGACTGCCGGCAGTATTGGTTACTATTTACAAAGATGTACTAGTTCTCATTTGTTTGTATATTCATGAATCCTAAAGTTTAGTGTCATTTCAATAGCTTGGAGATGTGGTTTTTTTTCTTTTGCTACAGTTCATGCTCCCATAAGCATAAAAGCTCTTACCACAACTGTTATGCTCTTAAATTGCTAGCTAGAGAATCAAAGGACATATCAAGATCACTGAATATATGTTAGTCTATTTTATTCTATTCTGGGATATCGATGTTTTAGTTGTTCATTTTTTTTGTTTTTCCTTTGGGCAAGCCCAACACTAACGCTCAGCAGGGCATGCAGCTCTTTCTTTAGCCAGACTTAGCCCAGCCATTTATCACACCCACATAATTATCTGGTCTGAATTTCTACTCTTTTAGTCAACAAAAAAAAAAGTTAAAAAGAAAAAAAAGAAATGAAAGAAAAGGTCAAATGAAATTACCTAAACTTGAGAACGCATGCTCACTTGAAAGAGGTCATATCTGCCAAATTGAGATTAGAGAAGCGTACCAGCGAGCAGGACGTGCTGCGCCATACCGAGCAGAGATAGCCAGCCTATGATTATGCAGAATTTCTATTGCAGTTAGCAAACGAAGCACTTAGGAGGATCTTTTTATGACTCAAACCTCGGACAGGGTCTGTAAACACTACGGCGGAGTACGAGCCCAGGCATCCTGGGAAGTGTTTGCCTTTTATTTTTTTATTTTTTAAACGGCGGTTGTAAACCAAGCACAGACTCCCTTTTTTCCGCGTCCGAACACTAAAAATAATAAGGTGACTGTGCCCATGTCGAACACACGAAACAAACTGTACTCCTGTCCAAACTACAGATGACTGTGTGACACGATAAGCTGTTGTCCTGTACAGTTGTAGATGAGTAACCACCTGTTTTGGTCTCCATACAAAAGCCTTTCTCCGCCCCCACACACATACACACACACACACCACTTTTTCCAGACTTGTTCATCCTGGTCAGCCAACAGGGTCTTTGCACTGATGCGTTTGCTGAAATTGGATTTTCTAAAACAAATGCATCGTGGTCATTTAAAATATGATTTGAAGGATTATTTATTCAAGTTCCAAAAAGTCAAACTAAAATATTTTTTTATTTATTTTTTTCCACCTAGTGTGAAATGTTTAAGGTGTTTATTTCTGGCCGTTTTGATTATTGCAGCTTATGAAAACCCACAATTCAGTTTCTCTGAAAATTAGACTATTTGGTTAGATCAGGAGCCAAATAACTCGTTTAGGGACATAAATCTCACTTGAATTTACATATCTACTTGAGAGCATTTCTTATCATATTTGAAGAACTGGCATTTTATTTCTTATCATGATTTAAAGTAAAGATAAACATATTAGGATAGTTAAAAAATCACACATTCTAAGTGAATGACAACGAAAACAGATCTAAAAACATATCAGTGGTACTTTTAGTGTCATTCTTTTCTAATGTTGCAGTTAAGAATTTAAAACCTTCCTAAAAAATTGCTTTTGTTATATTTATTGTAAAACATTACCCAGTTACTGTTAAACTTTTATCCATATTTATTAGGAGCGTCTTTTCGGACCTGCAGGTTGCAGAAATTAGAACATTTAGCACGAAAATACTTAAGACTATGTTTGATCAAGACGACTTTGGCTTGAGTTGCTGCGTTAATGCGGCGTGGCATGGAGCCCATCGGCCTGTGGTTCTACTGAGTCGCCATGGAAACCCAGGTTGCATTCGTTGACAGCTGCTTTCATATCACTGTCCTTTCGACAAAACAGAAACTGAATGCTGGGTTTTCATTGGCCGTTCGCTTTGACCTTTAAAATGAATCCAAACTCGTTTCAAATTTACCGAGACGCACCTGCCGCGACTCTTCCTGCGGACCCACGATGTGAGACGTCCGTCGTCCGCAGCGTGTTTTTTTTTTTGTTTGTTTTTTACACTAACCCAACAGCCTCTGCAAAACACGAAGCACTTAAAACCACCGCCTGTTTTCTACAGCCACAGTTTCATCCCAAACTGAGATCATCAGATTCGTGCCTTTATCTGCCAAGCAGGGCACCAAACTAGTGATGTCACACCTCCAGATCCAAGTTTCTTTATCACAGACTTCATTTTTTTTGGTACTGAAAGCGTTTTCTCGTAGAGTGCAAACTGTGGCGTGTTCTCCTGACTGAGCCGCAGTCGAGTTTCAGTCCAGGTCCTCGTGTTTGGCCTCCTCTTACCCCCAAACACCCACCTCCACTTCCTTCACTCCCCCTCAACGCGTTTCTTGTGTTGTACATAAACTAGCAGCGAAAAACAAAAGGCCAGAGCATTGAATGAAGGAGGAAGCATGCAGAAACAGCAGCGTACACTGTAAGAACACTGAATTTATTCACGGGGCATTTTTGTAATTGTTTTTTTTTTTTTTTTTTCGTCTGTTTCTACGTCAGGTTTTGCTGTGACATTGATAACGGCACTACATGTATTGATAATGACGCGTGCCAATTCAAATGGGTTCTTAAGAGGAATTTTAAAAATAAAAAAATGGAGAGGAAGAGAGAGAGAGACAGACAGACGGGTGTAAATAAGGTGCTGATTGATTCGCTTTTGTCACAGCGCGCTCCTCGTTCAATAGACAGGAGAGGAGAGAAGGGACGATTCAGGACTTTTCCATGATCCACAGATATTTTTCTACAAATTTAAATCAGATGATTCTATACACTGTTGAATAACATTGTAAAGGTGTAACAGATGCTGTATATCATATCATGTTTTCTGAAGTTGTGAAAGCTTTACTGTATGATCTGTTTTTGAAGTAGTAGTTCCTCGTTAGTTGTGATGGAAGCCCGAACAGCAGCAGCAGCAGCACTGGTTACCATATTCAGGAGAAAAACAATAACAAAAAATAAAATAAAATAAAATAAATAGAAAAAAAAAAAGAAAGAAACCTCAGATGTTTTTTGTAAAACTTTTAGAATATATCTTATGAAGTGGGTTTTTGTAAGGAAACACTTTCTGAATCAGCGGTGCTGTACTTATAGCACACTCAGTAATACATTTATTACCACATAGCACAGCACAATACTCATCCTTTTTAGCTCCGCCCCCTCTTACTCCCCCACCCCTCCCCTCCCGGCGCGTGCGTCCACGTGCGTTTTATTTTCCCCTCGCGCTCACGTTGGCTTCCGTCTTAAAAACTCGGTTCCGTGAAGAACTTGAAACTCCGCGGCGACAAAAACATTTCAAGACGTGAAAGACGAAGCAAAAAAAAATAAATAAAAAAATAACGATAAAGGAAAAATAACAGCCAAATAGTGACGTAGTTCTCCGCGTCTGTCGTGAGGCGGTCGACAGGTTTCCGTGTTGCTACCTAGTGTCGTCGCGTCCGTTCGGTCATAGCTGGAACCACAGTGTAGTCTTGACAACCAAATGACCCGGAGGGAGATGACCAGCCCCCGCATATCGCCCTCACCCCCCTCGCCCTCCCTCCTTTGGAAAGCTTTAAGATGCTCGTCGAGGCTTTAGCAGGTTCAGAGTGTTTCTAGATGACTTTTTGTTTTTCTCCAACGTCGCCATCAACAACGTGGAAATAATAATCCTCATAACTTCTCCCACTGCTTATTTTATGAGTGTGTGTATGTGTGTGAGCGAGCGAGCGGAAAGTGTGTGTTGTAGTACACGAGGCTGCATGACTGTAAAGGGATGTTACAAAGTTTTTATTCTGTTTTTTTTTTCTTTTTCTTTTTAAATAAGTGGTTTCTTCAGCACTTCTGTCACTCCTGAGATGCTTTTATTTCTGTCCTTCGGGGTGTCCCTCCTTTTGTTTTTTTTCCTCATGTATCATTGTTTCTTTTAGCTTTCTATTTACTAAACGTATCATGTTGTTTGTTCTCAGCACTGTAAAACAGTCCCTTCTACGACATTGAAAAGCAATATCACTGTATGAAACGTTCACAATGTATTTGTTATGATTGACATTTGATTCATCATCATTATTATTCACATGCACCCTAGGTGTGATAATTGAAGTAAATCTCTTTTATACAAATACTAAAAGTGTGCTTTTGTTGTTTGTTTTGAGGGGGGTTTTTTTCAAATGGTTCCCAAACTTCTAAGTATTCTCAGAGAAAAAGGTCAGTTGAGGTTAAAATGAATCGTTAGGGTTTCAGAGGTCTTTCGGACTCCTCCGGCCGTCTCCCTCAGGTGAGTCGCTTCAGATTACGATGCGTTCCGCACAGGAAGTGACGAGTCTGTAACCTGTGACTGATGTCCTGCGCTCCACAGGCCGCTACAACGAGCTGCAGGTGGAGTTTTCTTCGGCCGCGAGCACCAGCGCCGAGCAGAAGGAGCTCATCCTGAAGCTGGAGCACGACCTGAGCACCATCCAGACCATGTCCTCCCTGACCCGGCCCGACGCCGACGGGTCAGAGGTCAGCAGCATGGGCAACATCCCGGAACCCATCAAAGAGGCCTCAGCTGGATTCGCAGGTGCGTCCATGACTAATATGTCTTCTGTTCTGCAGACAAATAGGATGGAGTTGAGTTTTAAAATGATCAGATGTAGTTCAGTCCTAATTATAATATAGTCATAAACTTAAAGAAGTATTGACCAGGTGTAGCTTTTATCGGAAAGAAAAACTAAGCATACACAAAGTCAACAATAGCAAAGGCTTTGAGGAACAAGTTAGTGATAGCAAGAGTTGAATGGAGCCAACCAGGAAGGATGCAGTCCTCTAAACAAGCTCCTTGTGGTGAGTACTTTCCATTGGACAGTCAATTCAAAGACGCACAATGTTCCTGCCTTAGTCATAATCTACATTAATGAGAAAGGTGCAGCTAAACTTTGAAGCACTGAGTGGGGCGTACTTTCTCATTGATTGAAAAACCAACCACATCATGAGCACTGAGCAGGGAGCACTTTCTATTAGGATTACAACAAGCCCATTTATCGCCTGTGACAGAAACTGATCAGTCAGCAGCTTGTTTCTAGAAAGACGTACAGGAGAGTGAAGCCAAGAGGAAACGAAAGGAACACAAAGTCGATGGCAGCAATGACTCCATCGTTGGTTTTTGTTCTGGAAAGAGACGCAGCTAAACATGGAAGAAAAATCAATAGTAGCAATAGCTTCCTCTGTCGCTTAGCTTAGGAAGGAGACGTTGCTAAAAGCAGGACTGGTGAAGAATTGTCAGTGTTGGTGCTAATGGCACTAATAGATGTCAGTAGCTTTCTTCAAGAAAGGGATGCAGTAGAACTGAGCCGGAAGTACTTCCTATAGAGAGAAAGGATTATGCAATCAATAGCATTAATATATTTTTAATTTCCTTTGTCCAAGAAAGAAGCTCAGCTAAACAAAGAAGCACTGAGTCTGGGTTACTCTGAAGAAAACACTGTTGATGGCAGCCATGTTTCTGTCAAAGGACTCGGTCAGGAAACAAGTGGACGTTAAAAGAAAGACACTTCTTGCCTCATAAAACAAAAACCCCGTCCTTCCCACAAGTCTTTCATTTAGATTTGTAGAGTTGAAAGGAGAACATCATGTGCTCTAGGATGCTTTATTTCTGAAACCTCTCTATATCTAAATCTCACCACATACATGTATAATACTAACTATGCAGTAGATTGAAGGAAACGATTGAAGAGCAGAGCAGGAGTTTCTTTCTGCCTAATCTGAGTTGCAGAGGGATTAGAAAGAGGACAGCGTGCTGCTTACACAATCAAGCCCTTAAAAACAGAAAGGCAAGTGTTCTTTGATTTGGCTCAGGGCTTATCGATGGGAAGCAAAGTTTCTGTGACAGCTTGATGGCAATCCAAACGCACGCTGCCAAAATCCCTGAGCAGCTTTTTACAACGGGAACCTTGCTGAAGGCTGCCTGACCTGAATCTCACCTTTTATTAAATAAAACTTTACAATAATAATGAAAAAGAAAAATCTAAATTCTAACTTTGCCATGACTGACTTTGTACTCTTCAGTTAGATTTTTCTGATCTTTTAAATTCAGATGAAATCTGTTATTAATCTGTGGCAGAATGTATTTGTAATAAAGACGGATTGTTTAATAAAAATGGATAATAAGAAGCTCCACTGCTGGTTGGTAGTAAGAACAGGGAAGCAAAAAGATCAAGTTTTGTTTGGTTTTACTCAATTTAAGATATATTTAAAAAAATTAACCCCTAAGATATAATATTAGTTTCTGCAGAATTTGTACAGATGTTCTGTAATTTTGAAAGATTTTTCTTTAATTTTGCCTCTCATTTCACAGACTACATGTGGTGTAGGGTCAGAGTGTGTTTTCTGTCTTCTGATGAGACAAATGAGAGAAATCTGCTTTACTCCAGGTGTCCACACATCCTTAAAAAGTCTTAAAATTCACATATCTAAAATTAAGGCCTTGAATTCATTTAAATCCGTTAATCACAGGCCTTAAACTTTGTTGTGGCAGCATTATTTTATGTCATTTGTTAATACTCCCAGTATTTTCTGTCACACACAAACTTGTTTTATTTCTTTCTGTGACCCGAGGCAATTGAGGCTACTGCTAACATGCTGCTAATAAACCCTTGCTAGCTGGTATGATGCCAGGTTCAGTTTTCGTTGCACTCTATTGTAATGCAGCAGGTTCTCCCAAAATATTTAGTTTTGCTTTAGGTCTTAAATTGTCATTTAAGGTGGCAATAAAACGATCTTAAAAAGTCTTTAAATTTGATTAGCTGAAACCTGCAGATACCCGGTTTGTACCTCCCCCCGTATGTAAACAACCAAAGTCCATCAGAGCTTGGTGTTGAGTCGATGTCTGCGGCCCGTCACCTCCAGGTTCAGGCGCGGCCCCCCAGGCCGAGCTTCCCCAGGGCCAGATGGACTCTCTGCTGTCCATCATCTCCAGCCAGAGGGAGCGTTTCCGCTCCCGGAACCAGGAGCTGGAAGCCGTGAGTCGCTCACACGAGACCGTAATCGCGTCCCCGTTTCCGCTTCCGCCGTTTCTCCCTCACGCGTTCCCCTGTGGACCCCTGCAGGAGAGCCGCTCCATGCAGCAGACCATGCAGGCCCTGCAGGGCGAGCTGGACAGCCTGAGGGCCGACAACATCAAGCTCTACGAGAAAATCAAGTTCCTGCAGAGCTACCCGGGCAGGGTGGGTCTCCGCTCGCTCTTTTGAAGGTGGATCCTGGAAGAATGCATGAAGGGAAACTCAAATCTGTTCGTGTGGTTGTTTGCAGGCCGGAGGCAGCGACGACACTGTGATGCGCTACTCATCCCAGTACGAGGAGAGACTGGATCCATTCGCTTCCTTCAGCAAGAGAGTATGAGATGCACTGTACTCGGCATAAGCAGTTCTGAACGCTCTCAGTAGAGTCCAAGTGGTTGTTTTTCCCCTTATTGGAGGCTCAAATTTACCTGAAGTTTTTGATTCAGTGTTTCAGTGCGTCTTTAATTTGCTGAAATCCAACCAAACGTTAGTGGTTCAAAGGTAGATATACAGAAGAGCTGAAGGAAAGGAGCCCATATGGGTTGAAAACGACAAGGAAGAGAAACAATCATCAGTAGTGGCTGCATACACCTAGTGTTTAAAATGCATTTCATCATTACAATAGTTAAAATTCACCTTTGAAAGAGTTTCAATTTAAAATATAAATAATCCTGGATGTGGGTCAAGCTGGATATTTGTCTGTTTCTGTGACGTTGCTGTTGCGTGTTGTGTTCAGGAGCGTCAGCGTCGATACCTGAGCCTCAGCCCTTGGGACAAAGCAACTCTCAGTCTGGTGCGTCTAAGAGAAACTCTGTCCGTCTCTCTGTCTGTGTTTGATCCAACTCAGACCCACTTCCTGCTCTCTGTTCCCAGGGCCGTGTGATCCTGTCCAACAAGATGGCCAGAACCATCGCCTTCTTCTACACCCTGTTCCTGCACCTCTTGGTCTTCCTGGTAGGAAACGGTTAAACCACTGTGTGAAGTTCAGCTTTAGGGAAATGGGACTCACCGTTTTTTTTGCTAGTTTTTTTTTTTATAACTTGAACTATTTATTTTTTTCCCCAGGTGTTGTACAAGACCGCTTGGAGCGAGAGCATCGGCAGAGACTGCACGGCTTTCTGTGCTAAAAAGTCAGCACTCGTCCCGTTCTTGGCTTTGAAGGCTCAAACATCCTGCTAACTAAAAATTAAAAAAAAAAATTTTTCCATTTTTCTCACAGGTATGCTGACCACCTCCACCGCTTCCATGAGAACGACCAGAACCTTTAGGCTGTCCCGCTTCAGCACAAGCTTTAGTGCAGCACTCCTGGATTCTCCTCCTCTCTGGTTGCAGTAGCTGTTCTGTCCACTAGAGGGCGTATTAAGTCTGTGGACGGTTTTCATTCCCCTTTTCCTTCTCTAATAAACTGCAAACGCTTTTGCCAGTCTAGATTTATGACTTGATGGTTTTGGATTACTTATAAACTGAAAATGGTGTTTACATTGTGTTCTGGTTTAATGAAGGTTAGTGTAGTTAAAGGGATCAGGGTAGTCTTTTTTTTTTTTGTGTGATTTTTTTTGTGTATTTTTTGTGATGGTTTCTATGGTGACAGCAGTAGAAATAAGATCTGATTACGGTGGTGGTATGAATACGGTTTATTTCTTGATTTTACAACGTTTAGAGGTGAATTGGATACAGTTTTATTGATCTGTCTTGGGTGCAGAGATCCTCTGGTTACCGTGGCTTCCTGACTGATATCACTGATGATTTGACTTACTGAGTCTGTCACCCTTAAGGACATTACTGTGCATGTTTTCCTGCTTACTCCTCCCTTCCCATCCTTGCAGCTGTATTCTAAATAAATACCATGCAGCAGTTTGCTGTGCACTGTTGTGGTTTTGTTTCCGAGCCGGAGCCGCTTTATTTCCCTTCAGCTTTTATTTACGTCTGTAAATGATTTTTTTTCTCTCCTTTTAAAGTGCTGGGAGCCGCAGCATCTTGGACTACGAGCTCCATGTGTGGCGCACCTGCTCTCTCCTCCCACATCTGAATTATTAATTGCATTTATATGTCAGGTTTGTGGTTTAAACATGATAACGTTACCAATGCAGCATATTGCCAACGTGCGCGTAGCAAAAATAAGGTGAGAAGACGACAACCGTGGCAGGTGGACAAGAAATAAATTTCATTCTACTTTCTATTTCATTCATAAATATCAATATAGTTCATGTAGCAACGAGAAGAAATCGTTGCTACATGAACGATTGAAATAATATTTCAACTCGAAAGACTATTTCAAATACACCAGGAGATGCATAACATAAATACTGGAAAAAATATTGGGAAAATATTCTAATTTCCATATTTTATCCATTTGTCTCATCGATCTGTTCATCTTCCATCCTTGTAGTTGGTGGATTTTTCCGTTTCTACATTTATAGCTTCTCCAAAGACTTAATTTTCATAAAACTGCTTTTATTTGGATTTTATTTAGAGGCATATATAAGTAAAAGAAACAAATGTAATCAAAACACTCCTTTTGCATAATTTCATTTGTATTTTGGTATAACGTACATTGAAGTGTAGATGTAATGTTAAAAATGTCAACATAAGCGTTTATATTTCACGTAAAGCTCAATATTGTAGGGAGGTGCTGAAGCGGAAACCAGGTTTAAGTCGACAGACTTTAGCTGAAGTTAAGGAACAACAAAAATCCTTTATTTTTGTAATATATGTAGAATTAAAAATGATGCTCACGACCAAAGCAACAGGAGGATGAACCAACTTTGACTGTCATGGTTTTTTTGGGTTTTTTTTTTTTTGTTTCAACTGAGAGGAAGCAAGAGAACCCAGAGAGAAGTGTTGCTTTTTTTATATTCTAGCATAATTTGAGCTTCTCTTGTTGCCCTTTGACCTCAAAGCAACCAACTAATAACTGCACTGAAAGTGGAAAAAACCCCTCAATGTGCTGATTGGAGATTTGAACGTCAGCAGGCCCACTTAAGGCTCCCCTCCCTCCTGTCTGCATTATTCATGAGACGCCTCCTCTTGAGGAGAACCTCAGCGTGCCGCCATTAGAGCCTGGCACTCCTCTTCCTCCTCTTCCTCCACTTTTCACTGCGTCTCGTCCTCGTTTTTCTTATCAATCAGAGCAGACGGTGAGCTATCAGCACAATTATGGCCTCATCCTGCCCTCTGCATCGCCGTTCACCTTTAACCCCACACACCAAGTAAAGCCCCCATCATCATCCTCCTCGGCTCCAGCACTTACTCCGTTTCCCTTATCTCAGCTGCTCCAGCCTCCATCAGGGATAACAAAAGGTCTTGAGTGAAGCCTAATGTTATTTTATATGCTATATGCTCGTGATGTTATTTTTACTGCAGTCTCTTTATTCAGCCTGATCTGACAGTAGAGCTCCTTCAAGGAAGTAATCTGCTTTGGTGGTGACAAAAAGAAAAAAAAACATAGATTGAGATATTCTTGTTTGCTTCATTTCCAGCAGGAGTTCAGCAGAGGGCAGTAAAGCTGTGTTTTATTGTCAATGTGACTTATTCATCTGTCATGGCTTTTAGTCCTGTTTCTGTGAAGCGACCATGTTAGTTTTTCCAGGGAAATCTGAAGGACGGTCCCTGAACCCGTCTTAAAGTTTTCTGCATAACAACTACAAACTGTTTATTTTATTGGGGTGTAACAGGGATATAGTGACACAAAAGTAGTGCATAAAATTAAAGTGAGAAATTAAATGCGTAGTTTAACCAATGTTCACGAATAGAAATGCGAAAGTATGAATTTTCATTCACCCACCCTTGAGTTGACACTCATAAAACATGGTGTCCACACATCCTTAAATTTATGTGTCCAAAATTAAGACATGAAAATGACTTAAATTAATTGAGGACAAAAGCAATAAGTTAATCTTAAACACATCAATCCCTGGTTTTACATTTTTTTGTGGCAGGACTATTTAATCTCATTTATTCCATGTAGTTTATTTCTTTCTTGGAGGATCTTACCGTTATGTGGGCCGATATCTCCGCTGCCTTCTGACTCGAGGCGGTCGCGGCTACCGGTAACTAGCTGCTAATATGCTCATGCTAGCTGAAGCTAAGGTAGCGTTAGCTTGATTTATTTGCAGTTGGCTGAACACTCTCGTCTTTGCCAACATATATAAGTTCTTTGCGATTTTCTTTGGTGCATTTCTGTCACAATGAAGGGTCTCATAGTGGTTTTAAAAAGGTCTTACATTTGAGTTGGTAGAGACCATGTAAGTGAAACGCCATCCTTATACCTCAGAAAGGATTCAAGCAACATGAAGAGTCAAGATGGGCTCCTGTGGTTCCCAACCCACAGGGAGCCTCGTCATCCACTATCTTCAATTTACTCAAGTAAATTAAAGATTTAAGGTGAGAGGTTATAATGTTGTGGCTGATCCGTGTCACCAAACCTGGCTGCAGCCCAGGGGCCCATCCTGGTGAGCCCGGCCGTGTGTGTGTGTGTGTGTGTGTGTGTGTGTGTGTGTGTGTGTGTGTGTGTGTGTGTGTGTGTGTGTGTGTGTGTGGTGAATTCCTCCACACTGCCTCCTGAATGAATGCAGAGCTTCAGCAGAGCCTCCTGGGGGAGATGAATTATGTAACAGTTCCTCTCTGCTCGTGTGTGTCTCCATCTTCTCCTCCTCCAGGTAAACTCGGCTCCCTCTTCCATTCACAGGCTCCGTTTTCATTCATTCCTCTGCGGCTGTGAAAATCTCATTCAGGGCTTTCAATGAAGCGTCGCACCATTCAGCGTTTCTCTCCTTTTGTGTCGTTAAGTAGCTCAAACCAGAAACTGCTGGGGACACAAACACTGTGTGTGTGTGTGTGTGTGTGTGTTTATATTTTGTTTTATTTTAGAATGAAATCCCTTCATACTTCAGCTCCTCGTAACACCCGTCCTTTGAAATCCTCGCGCCCGTTTTCTGTTTGCATTAAAGTTGTTGGGTTTTTTTTGCCCCCTCCTCCTCCTCCGCGTCGCCACGGCGTTGCGATGGCAACAGGCCTCCTCTGTCAGGTGCCGCCATGCCAACCGCTCCCCTTGCTCTCTGATGCTCACGTGATCAGAACTACGCCGGATACATGGAGCCCAGTCCAAAACTGTCCCCTTGACCCGCCGCTCACCCCCATTCAGAGACTGACTGCTAGATTGTATTATTGTTTCTTTATTGACACAAAAAGAAACGCAAGAAGAAAAAAAAAATCAAAAGTTAGATTAATTCAAAATCAACCCTCACACACCAAAAAAAGAGAAGAAACTGCTTTGAAGTAATATAGTGATTTTATTCTCTATATAGGGAATATGAACTTGATATGAGGCACAGCAGACAATACTTTAGCTGAGAAACAAATATGTTTTGAGGAAACTGATATGGTCAAAGTGTGAACCCTGGAAAACTGAAACGTTTTGATTTTATTTCAGCATTCAGTCTTCGTGAGGATCTTGACTTGCTCGTATTTTCTCTTCCTATCGTCATGGTTCTCCTGGGCTTTTTCCATTCTTTCTCTGAGCACTAAATGGTCTTATTTTGGGGTGAATCTGATTGACAGCGCTAAGACCCTCCCCCTGGCTCTGATTGGTTGTTTCTGAACGGGAGCGCCTCATTTCAGCAGGGGACAGAAGCGCAGTCTGTTTATAAAAGTTGCTACTGCAGCTTTAAAAGGAGACGCAGCTGATGATGCTTCTGAAATGATCTGATTTCAGTTACAGGTAATAATGCGCAGGTACAGGTTTGTGGTGCTGCGGTGGTGAAATGCATTTCAGGTGGAAATCTTTAAAATTAACAGCATTTGTAAAATTTCAAAAGGAAACCAATTCACCCAGAGACGTTCCTGTCTCTGTGTTGTCAGACCTGCAGCACATATTTTAAGCTTTGCGACACATGAGCGCGTCCTGACGTCGATTCTTTCCTGTTGTTCGCTTATGTTGTTTACCGTGTCATTGACGTTGTTATTTCCGGTGCTATGTTTGGGCCGAACCCCCCCTGCTTGGATGGGATGACATCATTACACACGTCGCCTCCTGAAAGCTCGGTAGGAGGACGCGAGAACACGCACACACACACACACACACACACACACACACACACACACACACACACACACACACACACACACACACACACACACGGCGGTGGTTCTGCAGCAGGTCCTCTCAGGATCCCGGTCGGTTCTGATTTGGCGCCTCGTTGATCGCAGGTGAATCTGCGGTTCCAGTTTAAGATTATTATTATTATTATTATTATGCGATGTTTTGTTGACTTAGATTGAATCGCAAAGGTTTTCTAACCTTTATCAGGTCACAACCGTAAATTATGACACGATTTATTGGCACTTAATGTGACCAGCAAAAAACACAGCAGCACGACTAAGAAGTAGAAGAAAAACAATTTATGAATTTAACAAAAAAAAAAATTTAATCTGGAAAGTGTGGCATGCATTTTTAACTTAAAAGCCAGAGCTTCAGGAAGTCGACATATTAAAAAACAAAACAAAAATGTTTACAGATGTTGCCAAATACTATTTTTATAAGCGTGTAAAGCTGCCAGGTTAAAAGTTTTAATACACAGGGTGACGTTGATCAGGCCGCATTGCTGCACACTACTCTGGTACGTTTTTTTTAAAGGATTTGTTTCGGCACTGGACCAGCTCTACACCCTCAGCAGGGTCCTGGAGGGTTCTGGGAGTTCGCCCAACCAGTCTACATGTGTTTTGTGGACTTGGAGAAGG